>VSMD01013667.1:0-47875 GCA_008750895.1 Mirza zaza | reverse complement strand
TGCCAACCTAGTCTCTCACTAGAATTCTATTTTCCCTCTTTCTCACCAAATTTCTACTTTTCCCCCACTCTAATAGGTACAAATTGAGGTTATATTTGCATTTCTTCTACCACTTGTGAGTCCAAATATCTCTTCCTACACAGGATAGCTAACCAAGTGTCTCCTTACGTAGACTGCTTACTCATACCATTTGTTCACGTTTCTATGGTTTCCTTAGGGAAATTTTAAGTTGAAACTATATATCTTTACATTTTAAATAAAGCTCCCACACTTTAATATAAAAGAATGTGTGTTCACCATAGAGAAGTCAGAGATCATTAACAAATAAGTGGAGTATTTAAAAGCAATCATCATCTATTGACCTACAACCAACTATAAACATATCTGTGGCATACTTTATCTTTTCTATTTTTCCAGCTCCTCTTCTCAAAAATATATAAATATTTGTCTACAGTATCATAATGATCATTTTTTTTAACTTGATACATCTCCAGCACCTTCCTATGTCAATAAACTTGTGTAAAATTACTTTTAATGACCAAATACCACTATATTAGATGTCATAACTTTATTTTGCTCTTGTTGGTCATTTAGATGACATCCAATACTTTGCAATCTCAAATAGCATTTCATTATCATATATGTTTAATTATATTTCACTAAAATATATTCTCAGAAGTGAAAGTAGGGGGTCAAAGGAAAATATAGTTTTAAGTTTTTAATTCATTTGGTCAAAGTACTCCTAGAAAGGATGAAACAATTTATGTTCAAGATAAAAGTGGATGAGTTCTTGTTTCTTCAAACTGTTTCTTTCCAAATTAATATACAAAACACAACACCTTCTTATGTAATTAATTTTCAATTCCTTGATTGCTAATGGGGTTGACTGTCTTTCATTTTGGTTTTGGCTTTTTGAATTTCTTTATATTTTTTCTCCTTATTTTTAAAATTTATTCATTTATTACAACAGCTTCCTATTCTGTCCTTTGCCCATTTTTCTCTTAGGGTAATCAATTTTCTTATTGGTTTTAAAATGAATTCTTAAAGCTAAGAGAGAAAACAAAAAGGAAAAACAATTTTACATCCTAGAAATTTAGAATAAGCTTTTATGACAATATTGGGAATGATTTTAAATGTAAACCTGTGCTTTCAGCAGTCCAGCCAAGCTCCTAAAATTCTGAAGAAAAAGTAGACCACTTAATTTAAAGAAATTGAATTTCTTGATTCATTATACATAATTGTTTTTAAAAATGGTACTGCAATTTTGAAGTTTTCAACACATTTATTTTTTTAAAAAAGTTTTTATCTCAATTGTAAATAAGAAAGCAATTGTCATATCTAGAAATAAAGACAAACCAAAGTGCTTTGGTCATTTACCCTAGATCTTATGAGTTACTACATTATGAGGTCTTATTTTTCCATAGCTTTTCCGCATGAAAAATTTCTGTCCTAAAAAATGTATCAGCTCAATAAAAGAAAAAGATTTCAAAAACAAATGCATATCAAAAAAGCTGCACTTGGCCGGGCGCGGTGGCTCAAGCCTGTAATCCTAGCTCTCTGGGAGGCCGAGGTGGGCGGATCATTTGAGCTCAGGAGTTTGAGACCAGCCTGAGCAAGAGTGAGACCCCATCTCTACTAAAAATAGAAAGAAATTAATTGGCCAACTAATATATATAGAAAAAATTAGCCAGGCATGGTGGCACATGCCTGTAGTCCCAGCTACTTGGGAGGCTGAGGCAGCAGGATTGCTTGAGCCCAGGAGTTTGAGGTTGCTGTGAGCTAGGCTGATGCCACGGCACCCACTCTAGCCTGGGCAAGTGAGACTCTGTCTCAAAAAAAAAAAAAAAAAAAAAAAAGCTGCACTCATATGTTTATTGAAGCACTATTCACAATAGCAAAGACATGGAATCAACATAAGTGTCCATCACTGGAGGACTGGATAAAGAAAATGCAGCGTATACACACATGGAATACTATTCAACCAGGAAAAAATGAAGTCATGTCTTTTGCAGCAACATGGATGGAACTGGAGACCATTATCTTAATCGAAATAAGCCAGACACCAAAAGACAAACATTGCATATTCTTTGCTCATAAGTGGGTGCTAAAAAAGATATACACACAAAAAAATACTTTCTGGGTCTTCTAATCTTACACAAGGTCCTCTAATCTTCCCTGTCAGTTTCTAAAACCTTCAGTTACTCAATCAACAAACATACTCAAGAAATATTTACTGTGTGCCCTCTATGTGCCAGGCAGTGTCCTCATGCGTGAAAAGGAGTAGAAAACAAGACCAGGTCCCCGATTGTGTGGCTCTTTCAGTCCAGGAGACAGTATATAAATAGGTAAATAAATAAACAAGACAATTTTCCTTAATCTTCTTTAATACCAAAGACAAAAGGACTGGGGACATTACTTTTTATTGGGTGGTTCCATTACCTTTTTAATTTCCTTCTTAGCATGTACAATTATTTTATTTATTTATTTACTATTTATCACCAGCATTTCTCATTAGCTACATATGTTATACGAGGGTGAGGAACTTAGTGCTTTCTCAGTGCTTAACATTGTACATGCAAGTTGTACTCCATAAATTTACTGAATGGATGAATACATGGATCCAGACATTCTAAACAGAAAATGTAACTAAGAGATTAATATCACGCATTCCTCTCCAGCCTTATAAAAAAAAAAAAAAAAAAAAAAGACTGTTCATCCCCACTCTTTGTTTTTGGTCTCTACAGATGCCAAAATAGCCCTGCTCCTACTTCCTAAGTTTTCTAAAAGACTAAACAGCTGAGGCACACTGATGCTGCTTTGCCCACATGCATAGGCTGTCCAAAGCATGAAATGCTAATGGATGTGTCTCCTGCCTCTGAAAGCTGGGTTGATGTCCTCTGATAAGTGTTGTTTGCTTAAGGGTTTATGACTCATAATAGGAAGAGAAACTCAGCAGCCTGGTGTTAAGCCTTCCTTAATTTATTTCCTCAAGAAAGTTTTTCACCCAGACTTTGCAAATGTTGGTAGTTGCCGCCAGTAAAAGGTATTGCAATGAGCTGCTGTATTGGTTTGCTAGAGCTGCCATAACAAAGCACCACAAACTTAATGGCTTCCAACCATGGGAATGTATTATCTCACAGTTCTGGAGGCCAGAGGTTCTAAAGCAAGGTGTCAGCAGGGTTGGTTCCCCCAGAGGCTCTGCGGGAGGGCCTGGCCCACGCCTCTCTCCCAGCTTCTGGTGGTAGCCAGCAATCCTTGGACACTCTGGACTGGTAGCTGTGACACTCACCCTCTGTCTCTGTCCTCACATGGTATTCTCTTCTGTGTCTGTGTGTATGTTTTCCCCTTCTCTTCTAAGGACTTGTTATTGGGGCCCACCTTAAGACAGGATGATCTCATCCAGAGATCTGTAACTTATTTACATCTGCAAAGACATTTTCCCCAAATAAAGGCATACTAATAGGTTCTAGGAGTTGGGACATGGACATATCATTTTCGAGGGTCCCCATTCAACCTCTTGAGTCTGGGATTCCCTTCTATGATTGGCAATCATGTGATTGGAATGAATGGCTTCATTTTGCATGAAAGCTATAACAGTTGAAAAATAATCCCCCCACTTTAAAAGAAGTATAAAACACATAATTGTGAACATATTAAATTTTGCATGGAGGGTTTTTTCTCCCCTAAAAAAGGTGATGAGGCAACATAAGAACTACATGTTTTTTAAAATGGTTTGTAAAACTCTTGGCAAGGACAGGTAAATAGATAGGAAAATGGCTTAAATATTTCCAAAAAACAGGCATGATGCAACGAAGTTATTATTGGCTGAAATGGGTTTTTTAAAAAGTTATATCAACTGACCTGAGTTGGTATAACAAGTTCTTATTAATCTTGGTAATTTACACACAAAGGGACAATCCTAAGGTACACAACTAGCTTGAACTATCAAAAAGAATGAAACCACAAGAAGAAGAAATGGGAGTCTGTCTAATGAAACGAGAATGAAGTGGATCTCGTTGTTAATAGCATGTTGCTAGTGACAACGCCAAAATTTCCAGGGTCCTCTCTGAAGCTGTGTGTGTCCTCAGATTTCCAGAGTGAGGAGTGTGGGAATGCACAGCCATTCACATTCTCCAGGGCCTGTTAGGATGCCCCCAAAGTAGGAGTGTCTGGATTCCCATAGCTTCCAGGCTTGCGAGGCTATTCTGTAACAGCCTCAAATCTTGGGGTGCGTCAGAGTCACCCGGAGAGCACTGGTAAAATGTAGCTGCCTGGGCCCATTCTCAGAGGTTCTGATTATACAGGTCTGGAGTGTGGCCAAGAATTTGCATTTCTTACAAGCTCTAAAGTGGAGCTGATGCCTCTGGTCTGGGACCACACTTTGGGTAACACTGGTCTACGGCAAATGGAAGGGCCAAAATAATTAAAAGTGGTAATTATTGGATTCTTTGGGTGCATTTGGTTTACTCCCCATACAGTCTTAGCATTAATCTGTCATATAGATCCCATGTCAACTATCAATGAAGTCCATGTGACAGTTCTTCTTCCCAAAAGATTTCCCTTCTTGGGAGGACCGAACACCACATATGGGAGGACAGGAAGTTACTACACGGTGATACTGAAGCACCACTGCTCCCAGGTGTCTGCTTGTTCTCATGCCTGGAATCCCATCTGGAAACACTCAGCCCTTCAGATAAAGGCATTGTCATCTCCTGGCATTAAAATGCAAATGCTCTTGGAATAATAACTGCCACAGACTGAAGACTTACAAGCCTATGCCAAGCCAATGCCCAGCATTTGGCCAACATTACCTTGCTAATCCTTGCAACCACTCCATGAGGTAGGTATCAGTGTCCTCCTGCTACACAGAAGTTAAGCAGCTTGTGGAAAATCACACAGCTGGGTAACAAGCCAACCTGTGATTTGGATCCGGGTCTGTTTGATGCCAAAGGCCATACTTCTAACCACTGCCTATATTTATCTTCCAAATTTAGCTTGCAAATTAAACAATAAAATGTCAGCAGGTAAGAGGATCATGGCACATCCCACAATGATTACTAGCTTGTAGAGAAGCACTGAGAGGATGTAAGTTCGATGAGGCATTTGGGACCATTGCAAATTCCTTGACCAAGAAGAGCAAGGTTAGGGTGCTTTAGTAGAGAGGGGGCCAACAAGGTAATATCTCCATACACTGCAAGCTCCACGTAGACTGAAAGAAAAGTTCAAAAGCTAGCCCTTCTAAGAAAACAAGAGGTGTCAGTACTGGCGTAGGAGAAAAAGATAATAAACGTTAGGGTGCTTGAGCAAAGGGCTGCTGAGTAGGAGAGAATGTGCAATGCTTTCTATACTGTTTCTGGCAAGTTATAGTCTGCACAGATATTATGGGATTCAATTTTGTTTTAATGGTTACGGGAAGTGTGACAGTGGATCCTTTTGTTATCTTTTTTATTTTTTATCTTTTGCATATAATCACTGGTCTGTTAATAGGTTTTTAAATTCAGACTTTTGCAGACGGAATTTTCATCAAACTGATTGTAGGTCTGAGCGTGATCCTGGAATGCCGTCAAAGGAAATGTTAATTCCTTTACCTTAATTAAGCTTCGCGTGCTTGGTAAATTATAACTACCCCTTTTAATTATTTTTTGTATATATTGTTGGAGATTAAAAGGAGCGGCATAATTAATATAAAGATTGCTTCTCTTCTGAAAGGCGCAGATTCTGTCTGGGCTAGTGAAATAATGAGGCTGGAATGCTGAAGACAGCTCTGGGTGCTATTGCCAATTCGACACGCACACCACAGACTAACAGGATGCCTGTTTACGAAAGCTAAGAACTTAGCAGTTCTAGTTTATATATTTGGGGTCATGATGCTACAAATCGACGAACAGGGTGGCAACGATGGCACAAGGAGAAAGGACCCTGGAAGTGGAGACACAAGAAACTGAATTTAATTTTCTGTCCTTCCACCAAGCCCTATGACCTCCAGTGAGTTAAGTGAACCCTCTGAACCTACATTTCCTCAGCTATGAAACAGAGACAAGAGCTCAGAGAACAGAGCCCTGAGAGTCCCATAGTGGATGATGGGACCAGTACTCACCCCATCCTACCTGTCCTCAGACACTGGCTTCCTCCTGTCCGCAAGGCCAGACAGGATCAGCTCAGATTCAGGACACTACAGAGTCATTCCAGGAACATTCGCTCTTGCTTGAAATAAGGAGACTAAATAAACTCTAGTCTAAGTGGGTTCCGAGATGTTTTTCTGTTTTCAAAATCGAAGGAGCAACTTTTTAAAAGATGAATAGCAGTTCTTTTTGAGTCATTCAAAAATAACTTACTAATGAGGTCATTATTTCCTTTAAAAGGCTTTACGAAGTCAGAGGTAATCTGTGTTTCCCTAAATGTGTTGACATTTCAGCTTACTTTTAGGGGCACTAAATGTATTTCCATCATTTGGTCCTGGCCATGGGCAAATAACAATAACATCATCATCACAATAATAATAATAATAATAACCATTTTTTGAGAGCCAAGTGTGGGCTTGGTCCTGTGCTAAAAATAAATACTTCACAAACGTTACGTCAGACAATTCTCATCAGTAGCTTTTTTACCATTATTCTCACTTCATAGAGTAGGAAGCAGGCAGACACATTAAGTGCACTCCTGTCCCCACAGTTAATTTATAAGAGGCCACGCTGGGATTGGAACCTAAGAAGTCCTGTCTACACACAAAGCAAGAGCCCTCTGACTTCTGCGATATACAACCTCTCAAATGAGAACCTTTCCATACATAACCCAGAACAACAATGGCTGAAATTATGAAAACATAACAAGTGACTTTACAAATGTTCTAGATTACAAGTTAAAGAAAAAGAATATTAAATTTAAATTGAAAAAGGAAAAAAAAACAAGTGACTAGCATAGAGTGACTTCTTGATATTATTAAAGGTGTAATTATTAATAATATTATCACTATTCACTCTTCATGGCTTATTATAATACCCTCATAGATACCATTTAAGACAGAATCTTTTGGTACTTTCTCTTTAGGCTAAATCTAATATTTTATTTGTGTTTGATTTTTTTTCCCTGTTTTTAGAGAAGTAATTACATAGGCAATGTGACAGCTTTCAAATGATCTTGACCATAAACTTAGAGTATGAAAAACAGTTTACACTGTAACTGGACAGCAAAACTTGATCCACAGTGACAATATAGGTCACATCCTGTGTGTAGACATGTAAACACACATGCGTGTGCCTATACACATACCATGGCTTGCAGCTCTGAATTTAGTAACTCAGATGGGCTTAACACTAAACTTTTCTCATTAGTCCATGTACCTCAAGGAGATTAAACTTTAAATATTTTGTCTCTGGTCTATGAATTTAATTTGTGAATCATAAAAAAAGGTACCTGGCACTTTCTGATAGTTTTCTAAATGAATGAAGACATGGACTGTGCTTTGGTACATAACTTGTATACTGTCTGAACTACTCATATATATTCCAGTTTTCCATTCTTCATGCTGTTGCTTAATATACTAACATTCTTGGGGGTAGATGTGGGGAGGAAAGGTTATAGGCCCATAGGATTAGCAGTTCCCAAGTGGGTAACCAGCCATACTCATCTCAGACCTACAAAGAGGCCTTCCTCTGGCACAAAACTCTCTAATATTTTCCCACCCACAGATGTATTTCCAGAAACTATAATATTTGGTTAAGCCAACTCTAATTTATAAAAGAAAATTGAACTCTTTCTCAAATGATGGTACTTTATGTTATTACTAATAGTGAGAGCAAGAATTGCTGTTCTGTAAGACATTCCATAGTCTCTCTCAAAAGCCCATTCTAGTATCTAACAACCCTCAGTATCAGAATTAATTTTCAAACTTATAGTTGTATTTTAGAGCTGCAGACTGAATCGATGCAAACAAAAGAAATGACTTTTTAGTTATTAGCAGTGCAGTACACAGACATGTTACAAAGACTATTAAAAAAAATCCTCAAGTGGATTATTTTTCACTAAATATGAATCACAAGCCCAACTCCTTCAGCAACTCAGGATGTATTAAGATTAACCTCCATTTTTAACCTCCTGAATTGCCCCTGGGGGCTCATTCACATATACAAGACTAGTTACCTGACATAGGAAGATAAATCTATCATGTGCGTGTTGGGGGCTGGGGGTGGGAGGTAGCTCATTGACTATTCTAGTTTGTTATATGAATGCATTTTGCACTGATTGCTATTTGAATGACTCTTGCTGCTATTCCTGTTTACTTTTACTCATTTTCCATCAATTCTGACATTATTAAAGAATTTTGATATTATTTCAAAATTGAAATTATAATTCTCTTCAATGTGTTTCTTTGAGAAGATAAATTTGTCCTTCAAGCTGCTGCTGTTGTCACTATTTACCTTTGTGATGCTGGCCACAGCATCTGGGGACTCTAGGTGAAAGGTCATTTGAATCAGCAATGACCTTGGAAAAGCTACAGACCTGGCCAAGCTGGTTACCCTGCCGTGCCCTCCAGCACCTACCTCACAGGATTGTTGAATGATGAGACTCTCTTTTATTAAGCACTGAGCTATTTCAATACTTGTCTTTTCAAAAACAGAGAAACTATGGTGGTCCACATTCTGGGAGCTTGTTCAAAGAGTTTTCTTCAGATTAGCTTCCCCTTATTTCGGCTTCTACAGCCTCAAAGAGTTTTGGAAAAACTTGGCAAGTTTTAGGTTTTGTAAACAAAGAAAAAAAAACTTTAAATTTGCCTAAATTTGCACTTAGGGACATTGCAAAGACACAAATTTGTGTCTACTGAAAGACACAGGGAAAGAAAAGCTTTTCGTAGATGCTAGAGGCTGGTTAAAAAGACTTGCTCTGTAGTTTTGTTCAGGAAATACATGAATCTCACAAAACTATTGGACTGTATCTCCAGGTATTTTTTGTCATTTTTAAGCCAATTCAATAATACTAAAAAATGTAAGACTATGGAAGTACCTGAGGTTTCATCACTAAATGCAAATAATTAAGTCCCAAGCAAAAAAAAACAAAACAAAAAAAACATGAAATCAAATAAAAGTATAAATTCCATGTTTGAGATGAAATAATGATATTACAGCTATGGATCTAGAAAAGGTCCCACCAATTAGGAGAAAAACAACTCAGTGCCCAGTAAATGTGGGAACAAAAAGATGGAAGACAGGAAATACAGCATTTTACAGTACTGAACATGG
Source organism: Mirza zaza (assembly GCA_008750895.1). NCBI lineage: Eukaryota > Metazoa > Chordata > Mammalia > Primates > Cheirogaleidae > Mirza > Mirza zaza. The sequence continues at coordinate 38,639 of VSMD01013667.1, read as the reverse complement.
TAGGTCTATTAGCAGTTTCAGAGGTGTGTGTGCATGTATGTATTTTAGTTTTGAAATCCCATCTAAACCAGTATCTCTGTATGAGACAGCTTTACCATCTCACTAAAACAGACTCTCAGAGGGGTCTCCAAGCATCCATTTCATGCTTTCATCCTCTCTGTAATATTCCTTCTGATTAACCACTCAGGACTATAAAATTGCCAGAAATAAGAAAACTATCAGAAAAGGCTTATTAAACAATAAATGTCCTGGAACCAGATAAACAGACTTCCTGGGGGGGGGGGGGGGGGGAAAAATATGGTTAAGGGCCACATTAATTGTAAGTTTTAATTTCCAAATCTAAACTTCCAAACTCTTTTTTTGAAAGTTTTCCTTTAAACAATTTCTCATTTGCTTGCTTCAGGGAAACAGTAATAATTTCTAGTTAAGTTTAAAAGAAGAAATTTCCCCTGGTTTATCAGTACGTATATTATGTTTCTATGCTAGCATTTATGTCTTAAAGGTGTCTAGGTTTTATCAAAAGGTCTGTGGTATAATAAAATAATGTTTAAATATAAGATATTAAAATACCAAAAGCACATGTAGCCCCCTGGCATCCAAAAAATACTACCAAAGATGATTCTTTCAACATGAAAGAGGAGAGAGTCCAATCCCAGCTATATTTCCCATTTAACTAGACTCGTGCCTCTTTACCAGAACTTTCACAAAACCACACGTCAGTGTGCTCATCAACTATGTAACATTGGTTGAGCATCTATCTATTCTGTGCCAGATTCCATACCAGGTACTGAGTATATAAAGGTTAAAAAAAAATCTCCATTCAAAAATTCAGCATCTAGGTCGAGCATGGTGGCTCACATCTGTAATCCTAGCACTTTAGGAGGCTGAGGTAGAAGGATCGCTTGAGGCCAGGAGTTCTAGAGCAGCCTCAGCAAGAGCAAGACCCCATCTCTACAAAAAAATTAGCCAGGCATGGTGGTGTATGCCTATAATCCAGCTGCTTGGGAGGCTCTGGCAGGAGAATTGCTTGAGCTCAGGAGTTGGAGGTTGCAGTGAGCTATAATGATGCCACTGCACTCTAGCCTGGGCAACAGAGTGAGATTCTGTCTCAAGAAAATAAAAAATTTCAGCATCTAATCGGATGGACAGATTGTAAACTGATGAACCAAGTGAAACACGGCAAAGTGCTATTGTCAAAAGCTAATCCAATGCCCATGGAGGGAGCAGCTAACTCTACCTGGGAATATTAGAAAAAGTTCACCCAAGTGGGGTCAGGGGAACAAGGTCTTAAGGTGTGAGATGTCTTCCAGGTGAAGGAGGGAGGGAGGGACATTCTAGGCAAGGAGGACCCTAGAAAAGCAACAAAGGAGAGGCTGGAAGTAAATAGGAAAAAGTAGTGAGAAATGGAAGTATCTCCATGGATTTGGCAATTAAAAATATTAATAAAAGACAAATTACACCGGGTCGAGACATGAGCAATAGTTTAAGATATGAGGCAGAAAGTGTAGGCTCCTCTTAAGAAATGTGGTGTAGAAGGAAAGTAGAGAACCCAGCAATAGCTTAAAAGAGTTTGCGGGGATCAGGGACTAGGGCTGAGGCTGGGATCCGGACCCTTCCCTGAGGGAAGGCAGGAGGACCCCTGGGACCAGTGTGGGAAGTGATTCTCCCCAGGGGTGTCGGCCCCAACAGAAAGAGTTTCACACTGAGACATGCATGCAATAAATGAGAACCCCCAGTGGCTCAATTATTATTGAAAAAGTTCTGCCTAAACAAATATTAAATGTGAAGAATACCTGCATTTTACAGCGTTTTAAATTATTTAACCTTCATAACCTACCACGCTTATATCACATCAATGTTTTCTGACCAAAGTTGAAGATGAAAAGGAATTTTCAATAGCAATGGCTCCAACACTTCTCTATAAAAGAGAGCACGTCTTACACTGCCTATGCGTGTGGTAACAGCTGGAGCTGATGGAACAGAGAGGAAGAGTCTGGAGCCGCAGGGGGGCAGCTCCCGGCCCACAGTGCAGGCAGGTCCCCTGCACAGGTCCCGGGGAGGAGGCAGGGTTGGAGCTCGTGCTTCTGACTTAGCTGTGACTCACAGCCTGGACTCTCGCCAGCCCTCGGGTTTTGTTTTTAAAGTTGTGGGCTTTCAAGAGGTTTGGTTTGACTTTTAATCAAATTTACTTTTCATATCTATTCAGCAGTATGGAAACAGCCTAAAAAAGCATCTAAAAATGAAATTCCATTTACTTCGGTAATTTTTAAAGGAGAGAAGACCCACATTTTCCAGACTGCAGGGAGAAAGCGGGTTTGGATAATTTGGGGGGAAGGACAAAGGATGGCCCGACGGCCCAGCGGACCAGAGAACTGAGCTAGGGGCGGGGGAGACACCCTGGTGCAGAGAATGAATGGCCAGTTGCTGGGTGCTCTTGTCTCCTAGGCCGGTGTGGTCCACAAATTCACACTCCCTGGCTACCTGGCTGGGTACCTGACCTCTGAAAAGGCCGAAGTTGTCTCTTCCCACATACACCTGGAATCGCCACCCTCCCACTTTTCCCCCCAGCTCTCAAAGGGGCCCAGCCCGGGACTGGCTATGCACACTGCAAGAAAGCACACTGCAGGCACACCCAAAGCCAGTTTCCTCTTAAAAAAAAAAAAAAAACTCAAAGCGAAAAAATATTATTTAATTGTAATTAAAATTCCTATTTGAAAGTGGAGTATGACTCCAGATTGAAAAGAGCTTCTAGGCCAGGACACAACAGCCAAGCTGAAAAATTCACCGTAGTCAGCTAAACCCTGTGTTTGAGAGTCGTTGGAAAGGCTTCCTTTGACCTGCACAAAGAGGACTGTGGAGAATCAAACTAGAAGAAGTGTTTTGATGTCATTGAAACCTAAGTTTTCACAGAAAGCTTTACCTTAATATAAAACTATTATCAACAGAGCACAATTTAAAAATCAGCTCCTAAGAAATACATTCGTATTAGGACACAGATGAAAATCCTATAATCACATGCTAATAGGTGAAAATGTACTATAATTGCTTGCTAATTGCCATGGAAAACTACAGGATTAATATTAACAATGTAACTAATATATCCTGATACAGGAAGATTATTGTGAACCATAAGTTAAGACATAGATTGAATAAAGGGCATAATTTGGTGCCCTTTTTTGTTGGTTTCACAATTAACTACAACCTTTATCAGTAACGGCTACCCTGCATGTGTCTGTAGAGTAATAATGCTTATTCAGACGCGCTTGTACAGTCAGGCTCACTGCATCCCAACCCACACCGCCCATTCTGGAAGTGCAAAACCTGTGCTGTGCATTGTTGTGGAACATCTGCACCACAAAGTAGTAAAGGAATTCTTCATTCTGTTCAGTGGAGAGAAATTATATGCAAATGTGCTACAAATTAACTGTTGTAGCTTCTGTTTTTAATTCTACTTGAAGTGAATGTAAGTTGTTGAATGTCTTCTAATTTTCCTTCTTCAGTGAAAGGTAACAAATAGAAAAACATGCCTTCCCGAGAGAGTGGCTTTGAAATTACCCACTGTAGGAGGAGGCTTGATTAACATATAGTTCTGTTCATTTGTCAATTTGTGATTAATTTCAAATATTTTTAAAGTGCCTCACACAACTGTGCAAAACTGGGCAACTGCACTGTGCGAGCAAGTCCCAGGGAACCCCCTCCCTGCTCTATGTACTTCAAATTCAACTGCCCCTGGCTCAACTCAGTACCTGGCCAGCCTCTGCTTTTCCAGCACTGGCCACGTAGCTGCTCCTGTCTCCAGTCTCTTGCGGAAGGGCATCCACCCAGCTAGCAAGGCTGAGCTTTTCTTTCACGATCCTTTTCTCCCCCCACAGCCAGTCAGTCATCAAGGCTCTATCAGCCCTGCAGTTTGTCTCTCATTCCTGGTCAGCCTTGTGTTTCCCTTGGCAATGCATGCCTCCGCGTACCTGTCACCCGCTGGTCCCCACCGCCAGTCTCTCCCCCACTGCCTCCCATCCCCCAGTAGGCCCAGAATTACCTCTCTGAAATACAGATACCAACCCACTGCAACCCTGCCATCAATCCTCAATGGTTACCCAAAGTCTCCGAAATCGAATACTGTGACTCATTAAAGAGAAATTTCATTTCATCACAGGATTCTATTTGCCTATCACTTCTGCACGTTCTCCACTGTCTGTCCTTATCAGAGTTCTGGGAGCACTGATGTGCAAATTTAACATAGCCACTTGGATGAATGGCAATATGTCAGTCAATTGCTACTATCCCTCTCCTATGCATCCCTGGATCTCTAAAATCTACTTTGTTCAGCCATAGAAAAATATGGATTCTTTAAAAACAAGGTATGCAATATAAAAAAGTATAAACAGGTGCCACACACACACACTTGAATATCTCCCCAACAAAAATGCAAAACAAGACTTTGTGTAACCAAGATAGTGTTAAGCAGCAGAGGATGAGAATCTCGACATCTGGTTTGGTGATTCATGATCCTTTGCAAAGACTCTGGGATAGATTTTTGCAGAGGAACTGAAATAGCATTTCCACAACATTCTACCTGCAGCTCTGAGGTTTGGCAGTGGGACTCTGGTGGCAAGAATGAGTGGAGCCCCAACACCTGGAGCCTGTTGAGTCTGTGGACCCCTCTCCTCCCTCCCAGGGTCAGCCGACCTCCAGAGTTTCAGCCTGTACCACATGGAAACAGCCTAACCAGAGCTTCTTTTAGAGCTTGAGACCAACAAATTCCATCTATGCTTCATATCCCTGCCACTCCAAGATTCTCCTTAAAGAAAGCAAGCCTTTCCACAGTGCTGTTTACGCAGGACTTCCTTCATTCATTTGAATCCATTAACACTCTCACTAGCATGCGTGAGGGTACCCACCCTCCTGCCTTTGCTGACAGTCCTTTCAGACTTTATAAAATAATGTGCAATTTCATTTTTATTTTTATTTTTTTGTATTGATTACCATACCTCTGCATGTGCTATTTCCATGTGCTATTTGCAAGGCACCCATTCCTACTTTTCTGACCTCATATGCCCTTGTTATCCTTTCAGACGGGTCTCAGAAACATCTCTGGGGAATGCTCATCTGTGCTGCCACTTAGCATGCGATGTCTTAGCTGTTCGTTTTCTTGCCCCTGAACTTGAGCAATTTGAAGTCAGGGCTCTGCCTTAATTACATTTGAATTGTCGGTGCCTAATAAAGGGTCTGGCACATAGCAGGTGCTCAATAAATGAATATGGAATGACTATGTCTTTACTCAAACTGGTGCTAACTAATATGGGACCATACTAGCTGCATGTCTCTTTATAGAGGAGCTTTCACACTCAGAGACAAGGAAACTACAAACATAATTTAAGTAGCTATTCCACATAGGAGATATAACTGACATAGGAATGCTCGTTGGACCGTAGAATGTAAACTTATTTATGACTTTGAATAATTGTTGTTATTCAAGGAGCTTACAAGAAAGAACTTGTGAGACTTGGAGAAATTTGCTGGAGTGTTTTGAAAAGCATGTGGGCCTGGGTTTGTTTGGTTTACTTTTATCAAGTTAGAGCTAATTGCTAATGTTTTCTTCCCCTGCATCCAACTCCTGCCAAACAGTTTATGACTTAATGCACAAGAATTGCACATCTAAACTGGCGTTCGTAACTGTCAGAGCCAGCAGCGGCTAAGAGTCCCACCACCCAGACTGTAAAACGTCCTCCCTGTCTGGAGAAGGAGGCACATACTGCAGGACTGGTCACTCTCCATGGAATTAGCATCTGGTGCGTGCCAAGAACCCACTAGGGGTGGGATACAAAGATGACATGTGGTGGAGAGAGGGCATCAAATTAAAAAAAAGGGAGGAGTGTGCAAATTCTGGCATTCTAGGGTTTCCATCCCACCCACACCACCTACCAGGTGTGTGACCTTGGGTACAATTCTTACCCCCCACCATCCCAGCTTGTAAACAACAAAACGGGTTGTTTGAGGATGAAAGACACAATGTCTGATGTAGCTAAAGAGTCTTGGACATAGAAGGCAATAAGCAAATGGCAGTTGTTGTTAGGGTACAGCTCACTCCTTCAAGAGGCCTGCCTCCTGCCAGCATAATGGCAGCCTCACGCACATATCCACTCACTCATTCATTCACTCATGAAATATGTACTGAACACTATGTCTCAGGCCCTGTGCTAGGCACGAGGGCTAAAGCAGGGAACAAAAGAGACATGTCTCTGCTCTTGTGGAGTTCACCTTCTAGTAGGAGAGGGAAAGCTTATAAGAAATAGAAACATAAATAAATAACATGTTGGGTGGGGAGGAGTGCTCTGATGTAAAATAAAGGGAAAAGAGAGAGTGAAAAGGTATGCTATTCAGGTTAGGGGACAGGTATGGTCTCTCCGATGAGGCTGTGAAGAAGTGAGAGAACAGCAGTGTGAGTATCCATCCAAACAGCATCCCAGGCCGAGGGCAGCCATGCGGGGACAGCCTCGTGGGGAGCCTGCAGAGCCAAGGCTCCACGCCCTGCGAGGAGCAGCCTCCTTCCCTTTGCCCTCGGCTTTAGGATCCCACTCTTCTTTGTGTGGACCCACAGACACAATCCCGCTGGGGACGCTGGGGGCCTCTGCCCCAGGCAGCCGGCACGCCGGCCAGCACACCACGGGACTGCTCGGAGGATTAGGTGTAGGAGATGAGGGGCAGCCTCGAAGAACCACTGACCCCCTAGTCCACGTAAGATAAGTGTATGTAAGGAAAGACGCCAGAATGCTTGCCAGGCATCACTGTATGGGATGCAGGAGACGATGCACATCCCTAAGTGTGAGTGCTGAGGGGATGCCGGGCAAAGGAAAGACACAACTAGAGGCGAGAGTCCCGTGGGTGAAGGTTTGAGGTGCAGGTAGAGGCAGGGTGCAGGAGGGAGGCCCAGGCACCTCTGAAAGTGAGGTGAAAAAATTACACATGCCCATACACACAAAACTCTGTTGTGCACAATTTGGAATTTGAGGTTCTCTAAAGACCATCATGCACAGACTCTAAGAGCCACTGGTTAAGAACCCTTGTATCTAAAGGGACCTTATCTTGGTCTCTAACTCTAGCTTCAGAGTCACTACCTGGTTGGCTCAGGTGAACTTGGGGAACATAGGTGCTGGTGCAGACTCAGAAACTGCAGCTTTTAAGCCTTACCTTTAACCTCCAGCTTCATGGAGGTTTTGAAAAAGAAATGCATTAAATAATTTTGGATTCTTCCTTTTCTTGGCTAGGCCATTAGAAGGTTCTCAACCCAAACTGGCAAATGTATAGCACATGTGCTGTCTGCCTTCCTTCACCCTCAGCAGGTGCTGATAACCCTCTGTGATACTCCTGGTGGAGCCAAGTGGTGGCCTCAACACCACACTCCAGAGTCACTGCAGATGGTGGCACGTGACACACAGACATCTGTGCTATTGGAGCATCAGCTCTTCTTTATACTGGAAGTGGTGTGTTCAACCCATCGGCAGAGGAACACATAGTCTGATTGTTTTTTTAATCTAGCAAAAGAATGAATTATATGGGATTTTTGCATATTTCCTCGCTCTGAGTGGTTGTCAGGTTGAGGTTAGGAATAGAGACCATGCTCAGAAAATACATGTTGCATTTGAAGCTAAGGGGCTGATTTATGCCTTGGTCTTGGGTTGAAAGCATGCAGCCCAGCTACCCTTGAAGCTACTTAGCAAAGTCACAAATCTCAAAGATAAAGCATGTGTGTGTCTATGCATGTGCACGTGTGTGTGCTCACACGTGTGTATAGGGAGAAAAGTCTGAAAACAGCCAGAAGGTATTAAAGAAGAAAGATAAGATTTGAAGTCTTACAAAATCTGAAAAATCACTCAGGTCTCAGAAGAGTAAACCCTGTAACAATATCAAAGTCGAATCAACAAGTATGCCAGTAAAATGCTCTTATTATTTGCCTTATTTGGACCTGGTCCATATTTCTATTTAATTGCCCCTCTCATTTTCTTGGGTAATAATTATAAGGCTAACTTTTCAAATAAAGTAAAATTGTTTCTCTGCTCTATGCGATTTGTTATGAAGCAAGTTAAGGCAAGTATTCCCAACCGGGGGGTCACTAGGACCCAGCCGGTCTGGGGGTTCACTTATCATCCCAGTTCGGGAAGACTGTTCCTATCCCAGCTCTTGCACTAATTATCTGGGACAAGTCACTGACACGGTGGGTTGTGAGCCTTTCTAGGCTTCAGTTTCCTTGTTTATTAGATAAATATGTTTGACTAGTTAACAGAATGGGTGTGCGTCTGTGATTAGGGCTGGTGAATGGCTTAACCATTTTGCAGGACAAACCAGTAACTACTAATAGTTTAAATATGTTCTATGGTGCATATGTAACCTTAACTTAGGTACTAAATGCTCTGCCATTGATCAAGAAGCCCTAGCAAGGGTGAAATGGAAAATCTGAAAAACCCTCATGGCAGGGTGTAAGAAATCAAAGGTGCAAACATCCTTTGGATGGCTCAGTAATACCTTCTGATAGTCAACGTGATAGAAATCTTCACTTTTCCTGCACTCACTGGGACTGCTGCCTCTTGGTGTATAAAATGGTAACAGCCTATGTATGAGAAATGACTTATTTCTTGCAGAAACAGCATGTAGACAAAGGTAAAATTATTTAGAAACACACGCATCACTGTGTTTGAAAGTAATTTTTGGAAACTTTTTTTTTTTTGAGACATAATCTCACTCTGTCGCCACCTGGGGTAGAGTGCAGTGGCATCGTCCTAGCTCAAGCAACCTCAAACTCCTGGGCTTAAGTGATCCTCCCACTTCGGCCTCCTGAGTAGCTGGGACTATAGGCGCATGCTACCATACATGGCTAATTTTTTCTATTTTTGGTAGAGAAAGAATCTCACTCTTGTTCAGGCTGGTCTCAAACTCCTGACCTCAAGTAATCCTCCCACCTGAGCCTCCCAGAGTGCTAGGTTTACAGGTGTAAGCCACTGCACCCAGACAACTTTTGGAAACTTTAAGATCCATTCCCTGATTTTCCCCTACTTTGCTCTGTATCTGAGAGGTTGATTTCTGCAAACTTCATTTCCTAGAGTCACGTGCCTACTGGCTTCAGGTTAAACTCTGCCAATGGAAAGCGATGGCAGGAGATCCAGAAGTCGGGAGAAGCCAGGGCATTTCTCCTCCTGTCTCTCGCCATGGAGAGTGCCTCTGTGGATCTGCCTCCCATTGGGAAGCTGGAGCTCCCTCTGTGGTCCCAGCTCCTGCTGGGTGGCTCCTCTAACACCCACCCATTCTTCCCTTTGATTCTCCAGCCCTGCAGGTACTAGCTGGATTGCCTCACTGTGCCTTCAGCCTTTCCAGCCTTGGCAACGAATGCCCTCCACTGAATTACCAGGCATGGGCTCTGCCTTCCCAACCAGACCCTGGGTGATGCGCCATCCAGGGGGCTACTGGTCTCTAGAGAGCACATCGTGGTCAGGAGCGTACAGACTCCTGGAAATGAATGTGGCAGACTCACTCCTTCAGACTGGCAGGGAAGGTCCATCTGATGGTCCATTCGCCTGACCACCTAGTACTCCTTGCGCTGGGTATATGTTGGAGTGGAAGGAACACTGGATGGACGAGAGAACTAGAAACTCACTATGTAGTCATGTGACCTTTGCCAAGTGCCTTAGAGCCACAAAAACTCGAGTTAATTCATATTGCAGAAGTAAGAGTTCATCTGGCCTACTGACTGCCTATTTGCTCAAACACGGAGAGCATGGAAATACGTTTTGAAAACCAAAACGGTCATTGAAAATCTCGACGTGTGACTATAATTATATGGGACACAGTTGACATGCATGGAACAGAAAGTGTTTTGCTCTTGGCTTAGCCCAATTTTCTTTTCTCAGCCTGATGTGTACTACAATGTGCTAACACAGGAAAGCTGCATCAGCCAGGGCCCAGCTCGTCAGGAGAGCCGTGTGGCTCCTGGCTGTGATCTCCGCGCTGGGCTCCGCTTGGCAAGGAGGCAAAATGTCAGCTTATCAAGGACTGTGCAGGAGGCCAAGGCCGACTTACCAATGTCAAGGACTCTCTGCTTCGCCGTGTGCTGCCGCGAGTGCCAGTACTTCCAGTATTTGAGCTGCTCGTCTCGGTTTTTGTCTTCGCTGAAGACCACCATCACCACGCTCTGCAGAGAGGAGAATGGTGCAGCTTACTTTCTGTTCAGGGCCTCCGCTGCCTCAGGCAGTCCTGAGCGTTCTACGAGAGGGCTTTTCTGTTATGCTGCTTTTCTGGCTTTAGAAAAGCACGGACAAGCTCTCTTGTAGGGTCTGCTTTGTTTTAAAATGGACGTACGTAAAAAATGATGACGGGGCCGGGCATGGTGGCTCACACCTGTAATCCTAGCACTCAGGGAGGCTGAGGTAGGAAGATCACTTGAGGTCCAGAGTTCAAGAGCAGTCTGAGAAAGAGACTCCATCTCTACTAAAAATAGAAAGAAATTAGCTGGACAACTAAAATAGAAAAAATTAGCCGGGCATGGTGGCTCATGCCTGTAGTCTCAGCTACCTGGGAGGCTGAGGAGGGAGGATTATTTGGGCCCATAAATTTGAGGTTGCTGTAAGCTAGGCTGATGCCACAACACTCTAGTCTGGGCAACTGAACAGGGAAAAAAAAATTAGCAAATGAGAACAGCACAGGAAAAAAAAAATCCTCTATGAGTTTTATCAGGAGGTCATGAACAAGCAGATTAACCAATTACCAGCAAATTTTTTATTTTTTGAGGTCAGCAGGAACACCAAAAATATTTTTTTTCTCATATTCAAAATAAGCACACTTTTGAAATTTCATATTCTTAAACACAAAATTTGGTGCTATTGGCAAATATGGCAGAATTTGGCAAATATCCATTTCTGGCCTAATTAAGTGCTTCAGGTTAGAATATTGGAAATAATGAAAGAAATACTAAGAAAAGGAGGGAAATGCTAAATGACAAATTCATGTTGATGAACACAGATCTAAACTAAAGATATTTCATGCACCAAAAAATTACAAGGACAACTATGATATCTATTTAAATATAATGTGGATGTACTATAAAAAAGGATCTTGGGAACCTAATTATATCTTGCAGAAATAAGTAGACCAAATCCTTTTCGGTTCTAAATTACAAACAGCCTCATTAAACTAAATACATAGGCCAGGCTAGGTGGCTCTTGCCTGTAATCCCAGCACTTTGGGAAGCCAAAGCAGGAAGATTGCTTGAAGCTAGAAGTCTGAGACCAGCCTGGGCAATATAACTAGACCCCCATCTCTACAAAAAATAAGAAAAGTTAGCTACGAATGGTGGTGCACCTACAGTCCCAGCTTCTTGGGAGGCTGAGGTGGGAGGATCGTCTATGCTCAGGAGTTCAAGGCTGCAGTGAGCTCTGATCATGCCACTGTACCTTAGCCTGGGTGGGAGAGTGAGACCCTATCTTAAAAAAAAATAATCCAAAACTAAATATACATTAATTCCCTGTTATTTGTGAAATAGAGACAGTACCAAAACATCCCCCATCCCCCCCAAAATCCTTTAATTAGAGTATAAGGAATACTCCTCCTCTTATCCCACATCCAAAATACTTCTTAGACATTTTCCTACTATTCCAGGAGAATATTTCATGGACTTTCATTCCTTACGAACTTCTCCTTTGTAGCAGTTTACACATTTGCAGTCATTTACTTATTTACAATTATTCAGCCAATGGCAGTGTCTTCTCCCATTAACTTCAGACTCGACAAAGACAGTACCAGTGCCTGCGCCTCACCTGGGCCCCTGACAGATAACGACAGCAAACACACACTGGTGGCCGACTGTTAATTCAAACCCTGGCTCGTTCCTAGCATATGTGCGGACATTTTTTTAAACAAGAAAGCAGATGGTTATTAGAAAAACCAGTTTAGAAATGTGGATCCATATTATTCAAATCCACAGCAGCGTAATCTTCAGAGGCATGGACAAGTGACAGGGGCCATTTACTGTGCTGGGGCAGCTATGAGCTCAGCCAGCTCTTCATTCTTCCCTCTGGGCTTCCTCAAGCTTTTCCCTTTATTGTAAAAGTTACTGTGTGGCTTCCCGATATTTATTTCTAGCACCAAATAAAAATAACATTTAAAGTGACGATTTCTTTTTCTAGCAGCTGACTAAATTAGCATAAATAATGACATATTCTTCGTATGGAAACTTATTTCTTCAGTGGTAAAGAAAGAAGCAGCTTGAAGCTCTTGTGACCACACCTTACAGCCTTCAACTTGGAATTAAACACCATTCTCAGAAATGAATGCTGGTAAGTTACAAGGGCATCCCTCTTCCCTCCAGACGGTTTGCCGTCCCAGAGCCTAAAATAAAGACCAACTCTGAAAGACGTCAAACTTAGTCTCCAAGGGTGTTAGGTTGAAGTCCTTAAGAGAAGGGGGAGTCCTCATTTTAGCCAAAATGGAACATAAGGAAATAAAATCTTCACATTAACTTATTTCCATGAGTCCAACAAAGTGGATTCCTGGAAAAGTTCCTGTACTCCAAACTGTTGTCACGACTAGAGAATACTAAGCATTCATCATTTTTTCCGGGTGATGGCCATGGTGTTGTTAAGAGGATATATATGAGTTATACTCTTTACTTGGAATTTACGAGACTTTTTTTTTAAAGCAAATTTATTTAGTGTCTTCTTACCGTACACCCACATATGAGGGGTAGGGTATAATTCTGGGATATGGACCTAGCGGGGACACCTTGTACCTGACACCTGCATACGAGTGGGTAGGGTCCAATTCTAGGACATATCCAGACAGGGATCCCGCACTACCATTTCTCTGCTTTTCCACCCTCCATGCTGCTCAGCACAGCACACCATTATGGTTTAAGAGACTTGGGTTCAGGAGTCTGCAGTCTGGGGTATATCCTGCTTCCCTGACATTTTAGCTATGTAAACTTGGCCAGTTACTAGCCTCTTAAAGCTCAAGTTTCCTTCTCTGTAATATTATTTAAAAAAAAAAATAGTGCCTTTTTCATAGGGTTGTTGTTAGTTTCAATGAGTTACTAGATGGATGGTGTCTAACACAGTGCCTGCCACACAGGAGATACTCAGTAGATATTAGTTGTTATTCTGTGACTCTTGTTGTTGTTATGGTATATTCTCCACCACGATCCTGACCACAGCTTTGGGACATACTAACTCTCCTGGTGAGCACACAGCACACTGGGACCTTCCTCCCGGCAGGGGCTCAGCCCCACCTGGGCTGGGGTGCACTGGGGCACCCCACCGTGCTTCTCTCATAGTGTCCTGAAGAGCTTCGGAGGAGTGCGCTGTGGCTTCGGAGGAGTGGGCTGGGCACCATGGATGCAGCGGCATAAATCATTTTACAACAGACCAGGAAAATCCTTCAGGCTCTTTTCAGAGCTTTGCTATAATTTTCCTTTTCAGTAGACAGGGATTAGCAGCTCCCTCCCTTCTTGGCAGTATGGAGAATGCCAGAAGCTGGCAGGCTTCCAGAGCGGTGAGCTAGGGCTCCAGTTTCACTTCCCACAAATGGAACTAATATTCATGAATCTGAAAATTCTTCCAACTTACTCCTGGTGGGGATCAGGCCTCATCCCTTGAACCCTGAGAAAGCATCAGGCTGCAGAAAGCTTTTAAACCGAGTTACAAAGGGCCCAGGGACTTGGAATGAATTGCATTTTCCTTTACCGAATAGAACAACAGCTCTTTGAACACCCACAGATATGTTCTGACTTATAGCTACTGACTTAAAAAATTAAGATTAGTTGATTAAAAACAACAGCTAAGTAGCATATAGCAGTGAATGAAGCAGGGAAAATTCCTTGCATAGAGTCAGAAAGTTCGATTCAACCATGTCCCTTCCCTGAGGCTTGCTGGTTACTGATTAAAATGATAAACTGCAAGCCAATAAGTTCTCTTGCCCCAACTCTGTGACATTTGCTCTAGAATTATTTATTTTTTGCCATGCCGTTCCACATGGTGGTGAGGTAGTGATTCCCCTCATCTCACCCGTCTGCACTGCATTTGAGAAACGGGGCCGTACCCTGACTTTGCTGATGGGGTGTCGGAAGCATTTGTTGTCTCCGGTCTCGCTGAGTGTTATAGCATAGAACTGTCCTTTGTTGAGGTAGGTCATGGGGCCCTCCCCTTGCTTCTGACGGAGAGATTTGGTGGCTTCCAGGGTGTACTGAAACGTGCCACTGTGAACAGAAAACAGACAGTGCGTCAGATTCGCTCACTTGGACATTTCTGCCTTCCTGATGAATTTCATAATAGCATTTTATAGGAATATTAACCAATATTTACTCTATTTTAGAGACAAACCACAGCATATGGCAAAAGACATGAGGCCAGACCAAAGGTCATTGCTAGTACATATACAACATTTCTAATAGTGGCCCATAAACCAGATGGTTTAGAAGGGGAGAAAGTCCATGATGTGCCTGGTCAATTGTGTTAAGTTTGTGCCAGGAGAAACCCCGGTAGATCTTAGCTGGCAATTAGGGAGTGCCTGAAGCTTAAGAATTGATGGAATTTGCCACTTTCATGCTAACAACAAACTAAATGTATGAATGTTTTCGTTCAATTCATGTACATATCTAAGCTTCTTTTTGTCTAACCAAGAGGTTGCAAATAGCCATATTCCACTTTAAAACATTTCAAAATGTGAAAACCCAAAACTCAAACATTCACTACTGAGAATCTTGTTCCTTAGCAGGGAATTTTTTTTGTCTTTTGTTCGTTGTTTTTAAACCCGCAAAACAATTCATGACAGGGTTGTTCTAAATCAGGGGTTTGCAAATGATGGTTCATGAGCCAAATCCAACTCATTGCCTGTTTTTGTAATAAAGTTTTATTGGAACACAGTCATACTCATTTGTTTGCGTATTTCCTATGACTGCTTTCACACTGCAGCTGCAGGTCTGAGTAGTTGTGGTAGCGACTATAGTCCATGCATGAAATCTAAACTATTTACTACCTAGCTCATTATAGAAAAAGTTTGCAGATCCCTGGCTCTAAAGTGTTTCCTAATATTTTTAAATACTACTTAATTTTCAAAACACAAACACTAATTTTTCCCAACTTTGAAGAACACGTCAATTGAAATGAACACAATAGGTATGAACCACAGTCTTCTTTGTTTAACATGTTCTTTCAGAATATTTATTTCTGCTGCACTGCAGGATGGCACACAGTGATGATCCAATAACAAGCATTTTGTGTATGTTCTGAATCATCAGAACCTCTCCATTGGGTCTACTTTTTTTTTTTTTAGCTCTTTCATTTTATAGGCTTTGGAAGGCTGGGTGCAAAAACAACTCCAACTTTGTCTCTTAAAATGGCCTCCTTACAGGATTACAGGAGACTCTTGCTTTCTACATTAAATATTTCTACAATGTTTTATTTATTTTTTAACTTTTATCATGAGAAAATATTTTGAAGGGCAAAATAATATTCTTCTCATATGATAAAAATCTCAAGTGAATTAATAAAATGTGTTATATGTATACCATGGAGTACTAATCAGCCATAAAAAATGAATTGATATCTTTTGCAACAATCAATATGGAACCGGAGACCATTCTCCTAAGTGAAGTGTTGCAAGAATGGAAAAACAAACACCACACATACTCACTATTAAATTAGAACTAACTGATCAGCACTCGTGCATAGATGGAAGCAAAACTCAGCAGAAATCATGCAGGTGAGAAGAGGGAGGAGGAGATGGGTGAAATACCTAACAGGTACAATGTACACTATCTGGGTGATGGGCACACTTATAACTTTGACTCAAGCAGTACAAAAGCAATCCATACAACCAAAACATTTGTGCCCCCATAATATTCTGTGGGGGAGGGGAGTCTCAGGCTTAAGCTAATAAACTAAGCAAATTCCAGACTATGTGTCTTGGAATAAGGTGGGAAATAAATCATTCTAGATGGAACTGATTGCATTGTCATTTTGCCTGAAAAAGCAATTTCAATATACTATCACTGAATCACAACATTTTAGACCTGAACAGGATATTAGCAATCACCTAAACCAGTAGTTTGCACCTTGTCTAGGGCACAGACTGTTTTAAAAACGTTAAGAGGCCGGGCGCGGTGGCTCACGCCTGTAATCCTAACACTCTGGGAGGCTGAGGCGGGCGGATTGCTTGAGCTCAGGAGTTCAAAACCAGCCTGAGCAAGAGTGAGACCCCGTCTCTACTATAAACAGAAAGAAATTAATTGGCCAACTAATATATATTTAAAAAAAAATTAGCCGGGCATGGTGGCACATGCCTGTAGTCCCAGCTACTCAGGAGGCTGAGGCAGAAGGATCACTTGAGCCCAGGAGTTTGAGGTTGCTGTGAGCTAGGCTGACGCCACGGCACTCACTCTAGCCTGGACAACAAAGTGAGACTCTGTCTCAAAAAATAAATAAATAAATAAAATAAAATAAAATAAAAACATTAAGAAAACTGTGAACCCTCTTGCTAGAAAAAAGCATATATGAACATAAATGATTTTTTATATAAATTCAGGGATTAATGTCCCCAGGCCTGTCCATAACACAGGGCATGTACCCAGGATTCAGCCCACCTTCCTCCCTTCACAGCTGAGGAGAGGCTGAGAGAGGGGCTCACTCTGCAGGATCACGGCAGCAGCAGAAAGAGAAACCAGGTCCAGTGACTGGTAGGTCATTGCTCTTTCCACTGGCCCGACGGCTGATCACATGGTGCTCTGAATGTACAGGATGCAATACATGTATTTCCACATTTTAGAAGGGATTTGGAATTCTGTCTTTGCCATCTCCCACTACCTCTCCCAACTCCCACAACACACACCAAATTCTAATTAGGATGATCAGGGGAGGATGACTGGGGAGCCTAAGACTGGAGAAAGACCTTGGAGGATCCAGAAGACTTTAAGTGGAAACAGAGAGAATGGAAAAGGGCTACACAAGTGAAAGCAAAGGAGTAAGAAACACAGTGGGATGTGGGGTTTTAAGTTAAAAGGGACCAGAACATAGAGGGCCCTGGCCATCTTTGTAAGGAATTTGTGTTTATTTCTGTCTGAAATAATGAAATCACTGATGAGTTTTGTAAAGGGAGAGATAAATTTATTTCTTGCCATTCTCTCTTGTCTTTAGGCATGATCACAACCAAGGTCTTTAAAAATGACCCCTTGGCCTAAAATGTTCTTAATCCTCCTTCTTTTCTTAGAAAACATCTGCTGTTGATCCTTCAAGATCCAGCTCAAATTCCACTTCCTTGGAAGATCTGCCTCCTGTCTTCCCACACCCCCAAAACTATGCCCCACCCAGGCCCACAGGTCCGCTCAGTTCTCTTTTGTCTCTCTGTATACAATAGGACTCAGCATTTAGCAAACGTAGTTTGTCTGTCATCACACAGTCTCCTCCAGCAGTCTCTGGACCTCTTGTAAGGAGAGGTTGTATCTTATCTCCAACCCTGCTTGCATTGCTGGTACATGGATGGCATCTGAGAGCATGACAGCTGCTAGCTAGCTGTGTGCAAAGTAGAACAGAAGAGAAAAGGGAAGTGTTGGCAAGGAGACTGGTTGTATCACAAGAGTTCAAGAGAAAGTTGACAAGGGTAAATTGAAAGGGAGAAGACAGGTAGAACAGACAATTCAGCACTTGGGAAGTGCTGGACAAGTACAACAGGAAGGAAGGCAGACCCTTATACCTCTAACTGGGGTGGCTCGGATGGTGGGTACCTCCTCAACCACAATAGGAAACAAAAGCAGAAGAACAGATGTGAAACAAGTAGAGGAGGAGGGAAAGAAGAGGAAAAGAAAAATAAAGAATTCCATTTTGTACCTGCTGGGTTGGAGGCACCTGAGTCTGGGGTTCAGAGGAACACCTAAGAAGGAATGTCTAGCCGACAGAAGGAAGAACAAAAGGTATAGGCTCCAGAAAGTTGGTCAAGACTGGAAACAGTGATGTACAAAGTCATTTGTACAGAGAAAAGAATCGAAGACAAAGGAAATCAGATTGTTATGTAAAAGTTTGCAAGAAGAAAAGGCTTAAAAGTATAACTGGAAGGTACACTTAAAGGGTTGTCAGTTAATCAGTTTCTAGGGACGCATCTCCTGGTCACCTACCTGGATGTCTGGTCATACATGTACTCCTCAGCCCCGACTGAAGCACTCCGAAATTTCTGCAAAATAAAAAAGTCATCAAAATTAAAACAAATAGGCAAGTCATTGTGTAATAATAATAAGTGTATTCCAACTATTTTCTCCTCTCATTAGAAAGGAAAATTATATATTTTTGGTATTATGTTTTCACTATAATGAAATTAGTTACCATTTCTTCACAGAACTCACGTATCACCTGCTCACTGAGAGCTACACTCACCAGTTTGTGCATGGTACGTTATTCACACATGTACAGGTGTTCCTAAAGTGTTTCAGGTATAGAAACTACTTCCTCAAACACAAAAAACCTCTCTTCCATTTTCTATCGTCTTCAACCCTTATTCCAAATGCCACAAATTCTGAATTAATGGAACACTAATTACACAGAGTCCACAGAGCAAAAAGCAACATGGTAGAATGGTTAGGAGCATAGTTTCTTGAGTAAGACTGTCTAGGGTCAAGTTCTATCTCTCTTACCTGCTATCTGTGTAAAATGAGGCAAATGCTATATTTTCTCCATCTGTAAAATATCTACTCATAGTAATTAGAAGAATTAAACGGGCTAATAAAGTACTAAGAATAGCGCCTGGTACATAGTACTATATACTTGCATAAATACTATTATAAAGTAATAATATGACCATATTCAGTGTCCTTCTCTAAGAATCTGCATTATCACAATATTTTAAGAGTAGGGTTTTGGAAGGAAACTGTAAGTTTAGTATTACACATGAAGAAGTTTGGTTCTAGAGATGTTCAATTGTTGCATATACAGTGCAAATAGGATGTACTTCACTATGTTTTAGAACCTTTTCAAAAATGAATGACCAAAAGCCCTAACTCTTGCTCCTAAAGCAAATATAATAGGATATTGATGAAAAAGCACTTGGTTGATCACACACACCTGGTCCTTCCGCTGTGACCTTTTTTCAAGTGTCTTTTTCTAAGAAACCACTTTCCTGCCTCTCGTTTCCATTTGAAATGTCACAAAGTCTGAATCTGTGAAATAAACTTCCATTCTTTGACCAGCACTTCAAGGTTTTCCTTCCACAGGAAAGAGTTTCTCACAGCTATTTTCCAAGCATCTTCACAATCCCTAACCACTGTCTCTAGAATGCAGCACGCCTTATCCCATAATTTACATACATTCTGATGACCCTTCTTTTTATGCAGTCTTAGTCCTTGCATCCAAGAAGATGGCCTGCCTTTACAGTTTACCCACATGAATCCCATGAATGTTGCACAAATACTTGTTGACCAAGTTGAATAACCATGACAGAGAATCAAAGGTACAGATTTGTGTTTCTTTTGCACTCAATCTGTCAATCAGCAAAGCATTCAATGGGAATTTCCTGGGGCTTCACCATCAGCTTGGTGCCAGAAGAAATATAAAATTATATAAGACACTGCCCTATCCTCAAAGAGAAAAAAATTGGCTTGAGGGTTGGAGTAAATCATATGAAAAACAACAATAGAATAAACTATAACACAACAAATGACTATGTAGCAACATTCATGCTGAATCACTCATTCATTCCTTTATGCGTCCTAACTAGAACAGCATAGAGTGGGCATTGCCAGAAAAGAAGAATTGGCAAAATTGTGGGGAGATTTCATAGAGGCTGTAAGCTTCACTCTGACCTGTGGAAGCCAAAGAGAACCTGGATTAATTGAAGGAATGGAGAGAAAATAATCTAGGCAAGTGAAGGCAAGACGATAAGGATGTGTGTTGTGTGCATAGGGCCAAGGACACAGGCCTGGCTTAACAATAAAGGGAGGATCTGAAAATCTAGGTCTTGCTGCCCAATACAGGGGCCTCTAGCCACATGTGCCAGTAAAATTTAAGTTGATTAGGTTTAAATAAAATTACAAATTCAGTTCCTTAGCCAACTAGCCACATTTCAAGTATAAATCGCCACACGTGGCTAGTGACGGTCAAAATGACTTTGAGATAAAGAAACAAATTTCCAAGATCTTTGCTTGAAGGAATATGCAGTATACCACAAAAATCATGGTGAATTAGCATTACTAAACATGACCAGAAAGAATTACTGCCCATGCCATAAGGCTCTGCAGCCCGAGGATAGGCTAGCCTTCTAAAGCACACTGTACTTAGATATTCTACCGTTTTAATCCTCCAGGTTATGTGAGAAGGTGTGATCCTACGAATCTTCAGACTCAGAAAGACTGTCAAGTACATGCTGACATACGGAATCCTACTCTATTGCCTGAGCTCATGTGAACAAGAACTGTGAAAAAACAAAACTAGTTGATATATTACAGACATGGATATTACTTTTTCAATGCTTAATTTTTTTCTTTAATTCTGTTCTGTTATCTTTGTAATTTTAACAAATTAGATAGTTCACATAGAAAGCATTTGGAATCCTTTAGATGACAGCTGATTACATTGATAGATCATGTGGCCCTAAATGATTTAGTATTAAGAATTGGAACCCAAATGCTTGGGCCATTCTGGTTACAGTTATCAAGTATCCACAGCTGCCTGGAGACTTTAATATAATTTATAGGGTGCGAAAAAGCAACCAGGCAACCAACATCACCGTATCTTACTATGATTTGATATGGCACATCTATAAATTTGGAATCAGAAAAAAATGATAGTAAAGAAGTTATGATAACACATATTCAACAGGTCACCATTAAAGGACCTTAGACATCAGGCAATAGTAAATATATTTAAATCTTGAATATTGGAATTCTAGCTTTTTTCTTGGATGAGGGAGAGGAAACATCTGCTAAGAATCTACTGCAAAAAGACAAGGATTCTTTAACTGTGGGGAAATCATACATAGCTAAGTAAAATTTCATGTATTTAACCAGCCACTAATTTTTTAGGTTCTATCATTCATTTATTCACTCTTTCAATAAATATTTGCTAGACATCTACTTTATATCACGCACTATGCTAGTTGCTACGGATATAATGGTGAACAAAAAGAAGTCCCTGCTCTCATGAAGCTTCTGGTCTAGTGGGAGAAAACATTAATCAAACAATTATTCATTCAAAAAAAAATACAAACTGTGTGCAAGCACTCTGAAGAAGAGTGACTGAGTTCCATGAGAGCACATCACATTCACTTTCTATAAGAAGGTGAAAATTTGCACCAGTGGCAATCAGTCTTGACGTTCCTAAGAGCACAGTGTTTCCAGAGGAACACAGACAAGGCCAACAGAAGGCAAGCAATGCTTCCAACAGAGCCCAGCAAGATAGTAACACAGCCACAGAAGTGCATAACATCCCTCCTTCTGAGTGACTGCAGCTTTCTTTACAAAGACATCCTCAGCCCCGCATTGTTCATCCCATCTCCAATGATTACTGAGATATCCAGCTTCTGGGTACCCCTATGTCTTGGCAGTATCCAATCCAGAAATGGTTGTCACTTCCATAATCCCTCCTTAGACTCATCCAGCACAAGACCAAACACCAAGCAGAGCTCCTCCCATCTGTCCCTGACTGAGATGCTCCTAAGGGTCTCCTGCTGAGGCAGGCCAAGTAATTGTAGCTTTGATTGCAAATGTGTTCGTGGCGGTCCGTGGCTGGTGGACTTAGGCACAAAGAAAACTGACTCTAGTAGAAGTGGAGGAAGAGAATAAAGAGAGCTTCCCTAAAGAAGTCACATAGGAGGAAGAGTATATGTAGAAGGTATGGAAAAGAATAGCACTATCCAATATAGCTTTGTAGGATGATGGAAATGTTCTATATCTTCACTGTCCAATATGGTAGCCTCTAGCTGGATATACACTTAAAATGTAGTTAGTGGGACAAAGAACTGAATTTCTAATTTTATTTCCTTTGAATAATCACATGTGGCTAGTGGCTATGGTATTGCACAGCTCAGTTCTAGAACATGGCATGGACCACCGTGCATGAAGGTCCTGGGTCAGGAGAGAGGATAACAAGTTCACAGAGTTGATTGGAGCCCAGAGCAAACAAAGCACAAGGGTGAAAGAGGTAGGAAAGGCATTTCAGAAGCAGACTCTGCAGTGCCTTGTGAACCTGTGAAAGATTTAGACCCTGATCTTAGAGCAGTGGGAAAAAAGTGAGTGATGACATGATCAGATTTGCATTTCAAAAAGACCATTGCAGTCACAGTCCGTAAAAGCAGATATAGCAGTATTATAGGCCAGAGATAATGCTAGCATGGATATGGTAGAAGAACAATGGAGAAAAATGAATGGATTCCAGAGATCTTAGAATGTAAAACTGATTGAACTGATAATTAATTAGATGGAGTGAGGGCAGAGTAGAATGTCAAGAAGAAATTCTGGTTGCTTGAGCAACCAGAAGGGTAGCAGCACCACTTATTAAGGTGGAGAACACAAGGGAAGACTGTAAGTTAGATTTTGGATAAGTGGGAAGTCAAATAGGCCGTTGGATATAAAGGTTCAGAACTCAGAGGAGAGCACTGGACTGGAGAAAGAAGTGGAGATGTCTTTAGGACATAGATGATAACTACAGACATGAAGCCAAGAGCATCTGCAAGAGGGAAGAGTGATCAGCAGTATCAAATGCTGCAGCAAAGTTGACTAACAGCTTTAACAGAACTGGGACTTTCATAAACATCTATACATGAAGTGGGTAAATGACCACTACGAATCTGAATAGTGGGCCATCTAATATTATCAAATTTGGCTATACATAAAAAAACGTAAATGTTCCTAAAGCATAAAATGTATATGCTAGGGATTTTTCAAAGTTTTGCTTGATGCCAAAAAACACATTAATGAAGTGACAGACATTTGGTGGTACTATGTCCACTACATCGTATGTTTAAGATGAACATAATAAAATTGTGTGCATTAATGCCCTGAGGCCATGTTCCATTTTAGTAGATGACTCAACACTTTGAAGATTTTATTCTTTAAATGTATATGGAAGAATGGACTACCAGTTATCAATCAACCATGTTGGAAAGGGTTTAGATCTAGGATCACTTTCAGTTTCACGCTACTGATGAATGTAAAGTCAATGGACTACTATACATCAATTGGATAATGGCAAATAATCGTTCTTTGTTTTCATTTCAAGATTCTCTGCAAACTATGTTAATTCTACAAATAACATGCCTGGAGTTAAATTATGGAATACATGGTAGAGCTACCTGATGCTCACTCATACACAGTTCTTCTCAATTCCTGAGCATACAGGAGGACTAAACTTTTCAGCCCTCTTACAGTTAGATTGATCATGTGACTAGTTCCAGCCAACGAAATGTTAGCTGAGGTGATATGGCCCACTTCTAGATCAAAGTATTTACAAGTCAGCATGTCATCTCCGTGATCTCTCTTTCCCTGCGAGGGTGACGCTGGAAGCCACCTGTAGAGAAGGTAATGTCACAGGATGGAGGAACCCTGGATTCCTGAGTCACTGATTGGAAGAGAGCTCTCGTTGCATATCCACATCAGAACTTTCATTAGCAAGAAATAAACTTGTATTGAATCACTGAGATCATAGTTTCCTTTATTCTTACATCAGAAACTATGGTTAAGTGACTGACCCAAAATTGTAGTACTGAATAAGCAAATTCTTCTTTCCACTTTAATTTCTTATTATAATTATATCTATATCTATATGATTTTTAAATAAAATCTCTCCCATCTCTTAAGTTTTAAACATTTCCTAAATATATTTTTGGTATTAAATACCACTCTGATTTATCAACTATACTCTGTGCTTATTAGCTGTGTGACCTTTAGCAAGTTTCTTAACCTCTCTGAACCTCTCCCTCTTCATCTGTAAAATGGGAAAATAGCTATTATTATTTTTCTTCGCAGGTACAGACTATAAGCTTCTACAATGCAGAAATCAGGGCATGTCCTGATTTCTTTCTGCCCTCTACTCTCACTTCTACCATAATACCTAATACTTGTATAAACCAACAAATTATTTGCCAAACATTATCACAGAAAAGATGTAGAATAAAACATATATCAAATTATTTAAAATTAATCCATTAAAGCACTTTTTAATGCTACCAATGTCTCTTAAAATCCCCAGCCTGAGTCAAAGCAAACTGCTCCCTTTCTTGAGATCACCACCACCACCACACACACACACTCACACACACACACACACACACACTCTCACTCACACACACTCACACACACACTCTCACTCACACACACTCACACACACACACTCACTCACACACACACAGAAGAATTGGTCCCAAATGGCAAATGAAATTTGCTTATTTAACAAGAGTCCTAGACATCCCAATAATTTACCTAAAAGGAGTACTAGAGTTTAGACAAATGTTTCTTCACGAAATTTTCTTGGTGAAATTACTCTGAAAGCATTTATTCTTATACCCAGTTGGCAATGAAATGGCTAAAGATCATAGAAGATCATTCCATTTCATTTACATCTGGCTGGAATGCAATATGCCATGTAAACACTGACTTCCAAGACGAGGCGAGCCGCTCAACCTAAGCCAGTGGGAATAGTCTTCACATTTAGTTTCTGGTAAGTTTCTTTACTTTCTCATCTACTGCAAAATAAAGCCCAAAATACAATAGCTTCCTTTCACAAGGCTCTTTATCTGCAATACAAACACAACTGATAACACATCCCCCAAATAGCATCATGGTTCCGTTGACATTGGACCATGTCCACACACTCTTCTGTGACTAATGGAATATTTCTACATGGTGTGAGAAATATTTACATCAGGGGCAATCTTTCAGCGAAAAAGCATGTCCCTCACGTGGGATTATGGAGTGATAGCTGCAATTATTTGCTTTTCCTACAGAAGCACCCCTGACTACTTGAGGGCAAATCAAACATTCAACAATTACCAAATGCTGAGACTTCAACCATGGTAAAAAAAAAAAAATACCAAAGACGCTATAAGATCCTTCACTCAGTAACTTTATTAACTATTTTAAGCAATATGACACAGGAAGCTAAGGAAGATAATTTTAAGAATTTTTAAAATTATTTTTATTCCAAGAATGTTGAAAGTTTGATTGCAAAGCTACCAGAACCCAAGAAATATCACAGCCTCTTAAGTGCAAGGAACTTATATCCTGTCTTGCTCTGGTCAATTCCTGATTTAAAAGAATACAGCAGACACTCAGAAATGACCAATGCCAGGAGTGGCAGGGCTGCTAGTGCAACTTGTATGCCCTAGTATACAAGAGCTGCTCTCTGCCACTCTGCAGAGAGCTAGTCCCTGTTTACCAACCTTTTGTGCCTGTTCTCCCAGTGCCTAACACCTGAAAGATGAGATAATATCTAATGAGATGAACAAAGGACACTCAGATTTTTTTTAAAAAAGCTTTGAGTGAGTCACTGTCTTAAGCAATGGAACTACTGAGAATTGGAAGGAAGGTCCACAGTCTTCTCTGAGAATGCACAGGTAATGGTTAAGGACCTAGGTCCTGCGGCCAGACAGCTTGGGTTGAGTCCCATCTCTCCACATATTGCATAATGACCGTGAGCACACTTATGCTCTTTGTGCCCCAGTTTCCTCATTTACAAAACACAGATGACAATAACAGTATGTATCACATAGGGCTTTTGTGAAGGTTAAATGAGTATATATATCACTTAGAATGATACCCACCACATAGTAAGTGCTCACCAAATATATATATATATATTTAAATATTATTATTTAGACATGAAATCTTAACTTCAGGTAGCTGCATTTGTCCCAAGGGCAACTAAACAGGCAGTAGACTGAAGGTATTATTCTGCTACCACAATCACTCCTCTTTAAAAAATTAGAAACCACACATTCTCCCCTTTGCTATTGTCATTTATTCTTCTAGGTGGGCTGAGAAATGGGGAGCCAATGATCAACATCTCCAACGCGGAGGCATTGCCCTAAATGCTGAAGAAACTGACCTGAGCCTAATAAAAATACACATTACATATTCTGGGTCAAAATTTGGAGGGAGGACCCACAAATGTATCATCAAGTCCTATTCTACAAAGATCCCAAGGCAATTAAATGGACACAAGATCATCTTCTCAACAAATGGTGCTGAGGCTGGGCGCAGTGGCTCATGCCTATAATCCTAGCACTCTGGGAGGCCGAGGCAAGAGGATCGCTCAAGGTCAGGAGTTCAAAACCAGCCTGAGCAAGAGCGAGATGCCGTCTCTACCAAAAATAGGAAGAAATTAGCTCGACAACTAAAAATATATAGAAAAAATTAGCCAGGTATGGTGGCACATGCTGTAGTCCCAGCTACTCGGGAGGTTGAGGCATAAGGATTGCTTGAGCCCGGGAGTGTGAGGTTGCTGTGAGCTAGGCTGATGCCACGGCACCCTAGCCTGGGCAACAGAGTGAGACTCTGTCTCAAAAAAAAATATGTAACTGATACATTTACATTATATAAAGAACTCTTATAACTTAATAAAAAGAAGACAAGCAACTCAATTTAAAAATTGGGCAGATGATTTGAATAGACACTTCACAAAAGAAGTTATAGGAAGGGTCAAATCAGTACATGAAATGATGTTCAACGTCACTACACACAGAGAAATGCAAATTCAAATCACAATGAGACACCACCACACATGCACTACAGTTGCTAAAGTTAGAAAGACTGAAATTAAAAAATAAAAAAAAATAAGACTGAAAATACCAAGTTGTGGCAAAAATGTGGAAAAGAGGAAATCCTGAAACATTGCTGGTAGGAACAAAAATGGTACAGCCACTTTGAAGCACTGTATAGTAGTACCTTATAAAGTTAAGCATAGAGTGAGCACATGAGGCAGCAATCCCAGCCTTAAGTATCCCACCCAAGAGCCATGAAAACATAAGTCCACATTAAAACATATACATAAATGTTTATATACACAGCAGCCTTATTAATAATAGCCAAAAACTGGAAACAATCAAATGTCTACCAACCGGTGAATAGATAAATTGCAATACACACTTGCTATGTAATACTACTCATCAATTTTAAAAGTCAAACTATTAATACAAGCAACAACATAAATGAATCTCAAAAATACGCTAAGCAAAAGAAGACAACATAGGTGACTACATACTCTATCATTCTATTTGTATGAAATTTTAGAAAAGGCAAAACTATAGTGACAGAAGGTAGATTAGTGCTTGCCAAGAACAATGGGAGAAAGGAAGACTTGAGTGCAAGCGTCTTCAAGGAAACTTTTAGGACGAGGAAATGTTTTGTATCTTGATTCTGACATTGGCTAGACAACTGTATACAATCACCAAAATTCTCCACTGTGCACTGTAGAATTTTTGAATTGAAAACAAACAAGCAAGCAAAGATAATTGCTTCTGTAAGGTCTATGGGCACCTGAGAAGAATATATAGTCTCTGTTTGCAAGGCAGAAACTATACACACATACACATGCTTGATTATTAACACAAATTCTCCTTCTTGACTATTCAATCAGAAGAGGTTTTAAAGACTTATACTGTTTAAAAAAAAAAAAAAGAAGAAGAAGAAGAATGAAGAATGAAAGAACGCCATCTTTAGCACCCTACCATTTGGAAGTTTCCAAACTAGAGTAGGCCAAGGTAAAAACTTTATGCAGCCGGAAGTTTCCACACAAACATCTCGTAATTCCTCATAAGTGTTTAATTTTAAAACTAAAAGAATCTATCATCTAAGATTCAAGAAAAATAGAAATATTCCTCCACACACTACAGACACGCAGGTTTATCAATACCTGTTCAGAAAGAAAGAATACCAGATTACCAATAAACACATCTAAAAAAAAAAAAAAAAAAGTTAAAATTCACAGTTTAATTCACTGATCCCACTTAAAAACGAAATAGAAAAAAACAAAGCCAGCTGGGGGCTCTGGATGTGGGCTCCCCGTCGCCGCGGCAGGGACCCGGGGACTCACCTCAGCGGCCGCGTCCTTGAAGCCCTCGCTGTAGGTGCTGTCGGGCGTGCTGCGCTGGTCGTCCTTGAGGAAGGCGCTGTGCGTGGCCATGGCGGGCACGTCGTACTGCGTCTGCTCGAAGATGACCACTCGCTGCTCCTCTCCGTCTCCCCGCGGGTAGTGCACCGGCGGGGCCATGAAGACCGGCGTGAAATCTTCAGCCTTCACCACCGTGATCCCGGACACCGGGATGATGGCCGGACTCTCGGGGACGCTGGCGCTGTACTGTTCCCGCTTGGAATTCTCCAGGTGGTCTTGATTCAGGGAAAGGTTCACCGGCACAGTCTTTAGGACCTGCACTCGGTTTTCTCCTCCGCTCAGATTACTCTGGGCTTCACCGGTGCCAAGGCAGTTTCTGTGTGTTCAAACCCCGCCCCCCCCCCCCCCCAGTAACAGGATAGAATTAGAAAAATCACCGTTTTGCGACTTTTACTAATAAAATAGCCAATGCAGAGGGTAATCAGTGGATGCTCATGCCATTAGGGGAAAGGGTGATGGCTAACCTCGCGATGGAATGCAGTGGATCTTTGCGCCACTACAAGAAGGACAACTGCAATGTGAAGTACTCAGCTCCACCGTAATTTTATTTTTATTGTCAAAAAAAAAAATTATTGACACTAAATCTAATCAAACTTTAGATCTCACTTTCAGCTCTCAAGAAATACAGGAGCGGACAGAATGACTTAAACAATATGAAAAGAAGCAATCAGAATGTAGCATACCTTCCTGACCTAAATTTGTCAACAAATCAAAGGCATGAAAAAAGGAGAAAGGGTGGGAGGATTGTTCTAGATTAAAAAAGATTTAAAAGTCGTAACAATCAAATATGATAAGTAGATCTTGTATGGATCCTAAGTTGAACAAGCCAAAGAGGCATTTATGAAGTAATGGGATTTTGAAGGCAATTAAATAGGGACTGGGAGTTAGGTGGTACTAAGGAAGTATTGTTTATTTAGTTAGGGTTTATAACGATTTTGAGCTTATATAATAAAACATCCATTTTCAGAGATACAAATCAGAAGTAGATAGAGGTGAATTGACATAATGACAGGGATTTATTTTAAATACTACTGCAATTTTTAAAAAGAAAGAAAGGGAAAGAGAAGGCTGGGCATGGAGGCTTATGCCTGTAATCCTAGCACTCTGGGAAGCCAAGGTGGGAAGATTGCTTAAGGCCAGGAGTTTAAGACCAGCCTGAGCAAGAGCAAGACCCTCATCTATACAAAAAATAGAAATATTAGCCAGGCATAGTGGCGGCTGCCTGTAGTCCCAGCTACTCAGGAGGATGAGGCAGGAGGATGGCTCAAGTTGGGGAGTTTAAGGTTGCAGTGAGCTATGGTGATGCTACTGCCCTCTAGCCCTGGTGACAGAGCAAGACCCTGTCTCAAAAATGAATGAATGAATGAATGAATGAATGAATGAATAAATAAATAAATAAATAAATAAATTTTAAAAATTAAAGAAGAAAGGGAAAGAGAAACAGTTGATATCAAGCAGGTGTGACAAAAATTTATTATTGCTCAACTGCAGAATGGGATAGATTATTTGGGGGTTCATTTACTATTCTCTGTACTTCCATATGTTTGAAAACTTTCAAAAGAAAAAATTTTTAAATACCAAAAAAAAAAGGATGACAAATGTGGTAATTTGAAAGAGGGAGGTGTAGGGAGGATAATTTTCATCATTCTATGGGCTAAACTCTTTAAAGGAAAAATAAAATAATCAGAATCTATCATTAAAATAGTTTTGCCAAATTGAGAAATAACATGAGCTCACTGATATCCTTAGCACTGAATTCCTTTTGGGGCTTAAGGAAGTAGTGTAGCTGGGCTTATGGTAAAACAAGATCTCATATCTCAGACCTCCTGGCTGGTAAGGAGAGAAAGAAGAGTGCTTAGAAAATTAACTCTTGCCAGACTAGGATGAAATAGTTTCATTTATACTAAAGAATTCTGGGAGAGAGCAGAGGCAAAGAGGAACTCATTATCAGGAGAGTGTTGTTGACAGCAAAGTGATTTTTCTAGCAAAGCCTTTCAGGTCAGTAAAATTTGAGGGTCACCCCTCACTTATGGATTATTCTGACTAATATGGAGAGAAAATACATGTTTTACATGGATCCTCATCTCAGATGTCTGGGGCTTTTTGTTTGTTTTTGGTTTTTTTATCTAGAATGTGCTTTCTTGGGCTGACTAGCATCTCTCATTGAGGCAAATATTCAAATAAAATTGATTCTTCCAAGAATTAGCCTCTCTGGTTCCTCTCTGTAAAGAAGGAAGTCTATTACCCTCTAATCTTGCCAAACTATCAAGCAGGGCTTGATAATTTTACCTTTGATTTTTCAAATGAAACTTCAAAGTAAAGCTTGAGAAAAGAATGGCTCTACATGAACAAAGCCAACAGAAAAAATATCTAAACTTCTGAGTCTGTCACAGATCTGTAGAAATAATTCTAGAATATAGTCCTCTAAGGAAGTTTGTAAACTTTCTGACTTTATGTAATGACCTGTTTTCATGGTTAAATCAGTGGAGCAAACCTGTATATAAGACACAGTGAAAATTTTAAAATCATGTTTAAGATGAATCTAGATAGCTGGAGGATGCCAAAACCCAGACCACCCATTCATATTAGCTAAACATTTCCATTCACATTTCCTAAACCCCATTGTTTACTGTGGGCCCCCCTGAAATCCACCCACCCTGAAAAATTATCTTCTATGAAACTTAGGAACAGCAGGTGAGCAGCAGCCAGCAAGGGAAGGCTCAACTGTATTGACCGCCATTCCCCACTGCTCATCACCACTGGAGCTTCCCCCCCACCCCCCTGTCTGTGAAAATATTGTCTTCCATGACATTTAGGGAAGAGGGGGGCACACAGCAGGAGGTGAGTGTGGGGCAAGAGAGGAAAGCTTCATCTGTATTTACAGCCACTCCCCATGGCTGACATCACCACCTGAAAAATTATCTTCCATGAAACCGGTCCCTGCTGCCAAAAAGGTTGGGGACCGCTGGTTTAGAACATTGCATGGAATGTTAATAGACAGTATTCAAAGAAAAAAGAAAGGAGTCCATGATAAAATCAGTATTAAAAACAAACAAAAAAAATTGCCATAACAAGACCACCCCTAGTGGGTCACAAACGTCGTGAATACAGTAGAGGTCCTCCAGCATTCCTCTACCTGTTAAATTGAAACCCAGGATTTCCCAAACTCATTTCACCCAGACCTTTTTGTGGAGGAACAACCATTAATATTTGTGGATAATGTTGCCAAAATATTCAAAGTTAACCAACTTCTCTATAGTTAGAGTCCATTTGGGGTCAAATTTCTTTTTTCATTTATTCATTTTTTATAGGCAGGGTATTGTTCTGTCACTCAGGCTGGAGTACAGTGCTACCATGATAGCTCACTGCAGCCTCAAATTCCTGGGCTCAGGTGATGCTCCTGCCCCAGCCTTCCCAAATAGCTAGGACCACAGGCACAAGCCACCACACGCAGCTAATTTTTAAATTTTTTGTAGAAACAGGATCTGTCTATGTTGCCCAGGTTTGTCTAGAACCCCTGGCTTCAAGCAGTCATCCTGCCTTGGCCTCCCAAAGTGCTGGGATTATAAGCATGAGCCACCACACCTGGCTGAGCCAAATTTCTTAATTCTTTAACTCATGCAAAATATATGAATTCTAAACAAAGAACACATGTCAAAATATTTTTGGTATTCTTATAAACAAATAAATAAGCAAGATTGTTTAAATCTAGTCAAATTGTTATTACCATATCACCAGAAAATAACAGATTCAGAACTACCCTAAAATGTGCAACTATTCCTGTGTAAAACAGTATTAGCTTTAGAAGCTAATGCCAGAGAACTTCACAAAGACATTCAAAAATGGATAATTAGAAAAAAGTAAGAATTATTGTGAGATACTGACTTATCTATGATAGACTTTAAAATTGAACCAAATATAAAATAAAAGAAAAATGCAATAATAATAATGGTATATTAAATAAGTTATTTTAAAAATTTGAATTATGTCATTGATTCTGTTATTTTTCCAAGTTGCAACTTCTGTATATAAACAGTTGTCATAATATCATGCTAGCACACAGCACCTTAATTCATGAATATACTGTAGATCAAAATGACATTCTTCCAAATTATATTCAATGGAAAGTCCAAGTCATAATTAGTCTGTACAAGGTAGTTTAGTCTATACTTCACTGCCAGTTTTTTTAAAGGTACTCTATGGAACTCACAAAAATAACCATTAAAACACAATGAGCAACTGTCACTTTGTAACGTTGCTTTAAAAGATGCTTGAACAAAACATGGCCTCTCTTGTCTATGATGTGTGCTGTAGACAGACCACAGAGCTTAGACTCATTTTGCCCTGAACCCACTATAATTATGGGTATAGAATTTAGCAGACAGCACAAGCTTAGCTCAATAAAACTGGCTGGATGGAGGAAAAGTTATAAGACCTGAAGAGTGTCAGCCTCTTCCTCCCTGTCATTACTCCTGCCAGTGAGGTTCCAGGACCCCAGGGCAGCGTGGAGCTTCAGAAGATCCCTAATGGAACAGTGAATCAGATGCAGGTAACCTTAGTCTTCTGCTGGGGCTGTACCTTGGAGGTGCAGCACAGCGCAGGGCTGCTGGCTAGAAGAGTGTCCCCCGCTGCGGGTCACAGAACAAGATCATAATGTCATAAGCAGTTTTAATCAAGGCCAGGTAAGATTCTGACTAATGTATGTGCTAGCAGGGAGTTTTATTTCTCTGGACAGACCCTCCAACAGAAAAACACCTTGGCTTCTCTCCATCCTACTGCAGACGAAGACATTTACTGACAGGTGAGTTTGGGAGAAGTAGCTGAAGAGGGTGGTTCAGCACCTTCTGGTCCCCTTTTAGTCTAGATCGCCCTGGCCAAAAGCAGGAGACCCACTCTCTTGTCACCCTTGCTGTGCCACAAACAGTGCAAAGTCCTCCCTGGGACTGAATAGGGGGACTTACCTAAGTCAGGACTGAAATGTTACAAGCTGCTGATTCCAAGTTACATTCTCCAATTGGCTTCAGCAGAAATAAAGCTGGGTTTTTTTTTTTCTTTTTTAATCTTAATTTATCTATGTCTTGCTTTTCACCTGGTTCTTACGCAATGATCTCCTGCCATCCTTCCTGCCCTGCACCTCTGCAGTGCTCACAGCCCTCGACCAGCTGCCTCTCTCGGCTGGGAAACAGCCCAACCTCCCTCCCTTCCCCCTGATCAAAAGCAATCTTTCAAGTGTCTCACTCCTACAAGGGCCTGATTGCAGCTATAAAGCCCTGGGGTTGATTAGAAAAGTCAATCCCAGCAGTGGGCTGTCTTGCCAGCCTATCTCCTCTAACTCAGCATTGTCAGCCTCCTCGGAAGAGGGTGTCTGAACAGCCTGCTGACGACCCCGTGGAAGCACAGCCAAAACATGCAATTTGCTCTCCCTGTTAAAAAACACAAAGAGTTCTTTGGGGGCTGGGCATATTCCTTTACCTACACCATACCTTTTATCCTGGTCTTCTTGGCTGTCACTTGCTTTGCTTACAGACAGCAGCCTCTTGTCTCGAGGAACCTGGAACATCACCAACCATCAGTCAGACTTACATAGATGCAACTGTGACCATGCTCAGAACTAGACAGCAACATAAGCAAAGAAACCAAAATGGAATGTTCTCCAGGAAAAGGTGGGAAATTTGCTATCACTAGGAGATGGTTAAAGGTGAGCAGCCTGAATGACAGTGACTGTGAAGCCAGAGGCAAAGGGATGGTGACAAACGTAGGGCCACAACAGATAGGATTCAGCTGCTCACTACTGACCTGGGTGGTATCCCCCGCACCCAAAGTCTTCCCATGCTCGCCCCACCTTGGGAGAGGGCAAGGGGAAGGGAGCCATGTGTGGGGGTGAATCTGCACATGGTGCTTCTGAGCAGACAGAAGCATCGTGGAGTTACAGCAGGTGTCATGTTAAGGAACAGGGACTGCCCCTCCTCTCTAATGAGGGACTCCAATGCTGACATGGGTGGGGGGTTGGGCACGGAGCTGCACAGCAGTGGGGGACAAGCATCGAGTACACCAGCACCACCTGTCACCCCATCCCTACACTGCTTGGGGACTTGCTTCCATGGTGTTTTTTACAGTACACTTTCATTATTGTCTTAGCAACCACAATGCCAACATATTACCTGGAAGATTACTGAGAGAAGGGACACCCCCACAGGCTGTGTTTCAGACCATGGTCTAATCGCCTTCCTGCATCACGGATCCTTCACGCTGCCATGGTTTTCAAACACATGAAGAAGGAGGCTCGGATTTGTTTGTTTGATTGGATTCTTTGTTTGTTTTTGGTTTTTTGCTAAATGTAAATATTTTCCTTCTAGCCAAATTCCTTTACACCCAAAAGTCAGCCTTCACTGTTTTGATCTGAAAGCACTTTCATGAGAGGCATCCGTCTCCTGGACTCTAGCAATTCCTATGGCTTCCACTACCCTGGATATGCACACAAGCCCGGACGGCTGGACTAGGCAGGGGCAGACTGAGGTGGCTGCGTCCAGACCTACAGCCTGCTTGCCGGGTTCACACCTTAGCTCTACCACTCCCTAAACTCTGTCCCACTTTCCTCGGCTGTAAAATGGCATCATGATAGCCCCATATTTCAAAAGGTTTCAGTAAAATTAAATGAGTTCACATTTTTAAAGCACTTAGAGTGTCTTTATATTTGTTAAATAAAAATAAATCAATTGTAAGTCCTTCGTTCATGTCAACTTTGAGAGTCTACAATACACCAGGCATTGCTAAGTGCCAGACAGAAATGAGGTGAATAAAACATAGTTCCCATCATCTGTTGAAGATGACAGATAAACATAAAACTTCAATATCCACTAAACCCATGTTCATTGCAGTATAATTGACAATAGCCCAAAGGAAGAAATAACCCAAGCATCCATCAACAGGTGAGTGGATGAGCAAAATGTGGCCTAGCCATACAATGGAGTATTACTAAGCCTTACAAGGGAGTGAAATTCTGATATACGCTGTAATATGAGTGGATTTTGAAGACAGTATGCCAAAGAAAATGAGCCAGACACAAAAGGACAAATATTGTATGATTCCACTGACATAAGTTACCCAGAATAGTCAAGTTCATAGAGACAGAGGCAGGATATAGATTCCAGAGGCTAGGAGGAGGGGGGAAAGGAAGTTATGATTTAATGGGTTTCTGTTTGAGAAAATGAAGACGTTCTGGAGGTGGATGGTGGTGCTGGTTGCACAGCAATGTGAATATATGCAATGCCACAGAACTGTACACATAAAAATGGTTAAAGTGGTAAATTTTAAGCCGGGCGCAGTGGCTTACGCCTGTAATGCTAGCACTCTGGGAGGCCGAGGCGGGCGGATTGCTTGAGGTCAGGAGTTCGAAACCAGCCTGAGCAAGAGCGAGACCCCATCTCTACTATAAATAGAAAGAAATTAATTGGGCAACTAATATATATAGAAAAAATTAGCCGGGCATGGT
This sequence comes from Mirza zaza, assembly GCA_008750895.1. Taxonomy (NCBI): domain Eukaryota; kingdom Metazoa; phylum Chordata; class Mammalia; order Primates; family Cheirogaleidae; genus Mirza; species Mirza zaza. Next base: position 3,029 of record VSMD01013667.1, on the reverse strand, counting down.
GGCACATGCCTGTAGTCCCAGCTACTTGGGAGGCTGAGGCAGCAGGATTGCTTGAGCCCAGGAGTTTGAGGTTGCTGTGAGCTAGGCTGACGACACGGCACTCACTCTAGCCTGGGCAACAAAGCGAGACTCTGTCTCAAAAAAAAAAAAAAAAAAAAAAAAGTGGTAAATTTTATGTTATGTATCTTGTACCATGATTTTTTGAAAGGTGACAAGGAGGAAGTGAGTTTCTAAGGAGAAGACCCTGTCTTCCAGCTATGAGCAGGAGCTTCCTCACACTGCCACCCCATCCCACCAGAGGGCACTTGGCTCCTCTCCTAAAATATAGTTAGTCCTAATAGTGTATAAAAAACCAGTACCCACTGATATGTGGTAAAACGGAGCTGCGTACAGGGCCCGCTGGGAGCCTCGAGGACAGAGCTCCCAGAGGAACAGAGCCGTGGGTAGGAATTGGCAGGTGGATGCAGAAGGCTTTCTGGCCTAGGAAGCTGCTCATAGAAAGGTTTGCGGGGAGGACAGAATGAGGAAGCAGAAGGGCAGATGTGGCCTCCGAGATGAACAAGTGAAGAAGGGCCTTGAACCAGGCACGGATGCTTTGCTTCCCAATGGTTCCTCTAAAGTGCCGTGTGCTGTGGCACAGCCACCTTCTCTGTGACTGCCAAGCATCCCTCACCCTGTCCCCTTCCAACCAGAATCCCCCCGTGTCCCTGAAATCCATCCACTGCCCCTGTACGCCAGCTTCCAGGTCCAGCCTCCAGTGTCTCCTGCCTGGGCTGCTACGTCACCCCCTGCCTGGTCTCGCCTCTCCTTCATGGAATTCCCACAAATCCTTTCTGGATCCATTAAGAAGAGCCAGAGTGGTCTTATTAGAAATGCAAGTCTGCTACTCAAAACTCTTCAATGCTTCCCATCACTCTCCCAGTCACGTCACCTTCAAAAAGTCTCCAGCCTCAATTTGGGCACCCTAGGACTTGCTTATCACACTTGGGCCACACTGTATTGATGACCACGCAGTGTTCCTCTCACAACAAAGCCATCACACAAAGTCCTCTCTGTCTAGACCACAACCCACTGCCCCTGCCACAACCACCCATGCCTTTCCTAGGTGGACTCGTGACCATACGAGTCCCATCTAAATTTCTGTGTCCACGATAAGATCACAATCTCCACAAGTGTCTACCTTGTGCATGGTTATGTCCTGAGGGCCTGGAATACAGTAGGCCCTCCTTAAATACTTACTGGAAGAATGAATGAATCAATAGACATGGCCTGGAAAAGGCAGTGCCAAAGAAACAGAAGAAACTACAACATGTTAGCAGCTTCCAAAGATGCATGGAAGTGAATGCTATTGTTGCAGGAGTAACTGAGGAGAGCTCTGAGCAGACAACTATGTTCGGTCTACAGCACTGGGTACAATACGATGAGGAGGCTATTTTAACCTTTGAGTTTGCTCCAATCTGAGCCTCTCTGAACGGTGTTTACCTTTGACTTTGCAGACTGTCTGTAGAACTGAGACCTCTGAACTCAATCCCCTCTCGAGTCTTAGACCCACAGTACTGTCTATTGGACATCCCTACCTGGAAATCCTACAAACACATCAAACTCAACTCGTAATCATCTTTCTCCTCAAAAGCCTTTCTTCTGCACTCCCTATCATGACTAATCTAAGAATTATCTTAGGCATCCACCATCTACCTCCTAGTTATGAGCTCCCCCCACCAACTCACACACACACACACACACACACACACACACGCGCGCGCGCGCACAAAGTCAGCTGCCAGCTCTAATTCAAACAAATGTTTAATGATTTCCTGAACATACTGCTTGTCTCTGTTTAGCACCTGTTTGGGTGGCTGATTTAGAGAGAACGCTCACAAACGCTGATTCAGAGAATCCCACCACCATGCTCAGACTTCAGGTCTTCATCATTTTTTTATCTGGACTATTGCAATCAACTTCTTGCTGGACTCTCTGCTACCAACTTATCTTTCTATTGTTGCTGCTGCTGCTCCTATAATATGTACGGATAATTTCTCCAATCGACAAGGCCTAGGCTCCAAATCCTTCAGTATGAGAGGAAATGATGCCAAATATTATGGTAAAGGATTACAGGCATTTCATTTTCTTCTTTAAGCTTTCCTGCATTTTCTATAATAGACTTGTATAAACTTAAAATGAAAAGCTAATATGTCAAAACATCAAGTTGCTTACCTTAAAAACATACAATTCCTATTTTTCAACAATACCTCAGTAAGTCTGGAAAATGGACAAATAGAAAAGCCAATTTTTAAACAAATTTAACAACTTATGAGAATTTATCAGGTCACTTGTTCATTTATCCTGCAAAAAGCAAAGACCATGCACCTAGCCCTGGAATCCCCTCTGGGAGAACAGAGCCCAGGCCTCCAGCCTGCCCTAGCAAGACTCTTCAGGGGGAGCTGCTGCCTTCCAGCTGCAACCTCTTATTTCCCTAGTCGCCCTTCCCAGTTCAGCAATACTGATTACTGGATTCCACTGAGTGCAACCTGGGGTTTACACCTCATGTTTTCTCATCTCCTATTCCTTTGCCTAAAATGCTCTATCCTCGTCTGTCCACATGATAGGCCCTCCCCTGCTCTGTGGTAGAGTAGACATCACTTCCTCTGAAAGCCCGTGACTTCTCTGGGAGGCTGTCAGTCAACTGGCTACTCCTAGAACATACATATCCCTTGCACAGCACTAACCTCTGTGCACTGTGGTCATAGGTTTGCAGGACAGTGTCTGTCCTGGACTACAACTTGCAGTGACCTCCCTGAGGTACTGAACTGGGTCTCTTCTGCCTTTGGGTGTCCAATTCACCACTGTAATATCTGCCACCACTGCTGGAAGGTCATAGACAACAGGGAATATTTGTTGGATGCATGGATGGATGGATGGATGAATATATGGATGGACAAACAAATCAACCAACAAACTGGTTTCCAGCAGCACTGGGTCATCACAGTAGATAGGGACCGACTGGCCAGGGAAGCGTATTTTCACTACAG
>VSMD01013664.1:0-20029 GCA_008750895.1 Mirza zaza | reverse complement strand
AAATAAGTGTATGCTACAAATGGAACCAGAGAAGACCCCATATAGCAAATGCAACATTAAGCAAAAAGAATAAATTAGAAGGCATCAATTTACCAGACTACAAGGCTATGGTAACCAAAACAATGTGGGACTGGCATAAGAACAGAGCCATAGACCAGTGGAACAGAACTAAGAACCCAGATATAAAACCATCCTCATATATTCCATCTGATCTTTGACAAAGCAGACAAAAACATACACTGGGGAAAGAATCCTTATTCAATAAACGGTGCTGGGAAAATTGGATAGCCACATGCAGAAGATTGAAACAGGATCTTCACCTCTCAGCTCTCAACTCACAATGGATAACAGACTTAAAGCTAAGGCATGAAATCATAAGCATTCTAGAAGAAAACATTGGAAAAACTCTTACAGACATTGGCCTAGGCAAAGAATGTATGAGTAAGACCTCAAAAGGAATCACAGCATCAACAAAAAATAAGCAAATGGGACCTGGTCAAATTTAAAAGCTTCTGCACAGCCAAAAAAAAAAAAAACTATCAGTAGAGCAAATTGACAACCTACAGAATGTGAGAAAATATTTGCATGCTATACATCTGATAAAGGGCTAATAACTAGACTCTACATAGAACTTAGGAAAACCAGGAAGAAAAAAAAAATCAAACAACCCCATTAGAAAGTGGGCAAAGGACATGAATAGAACCTTTTCTAAAGATGATAGGCTAATGGCCAGGAAACATATGAAAAATGCTCAACATCTCTAATCATCAGGGAAATGCAAATCAAAACCACAGTGAGCTATCACTTAACTCCAGTGAGAATGGCTTTTATAAAAGAGTCCTAAAACAACAAATTATGCTGTGGATACAGAGAGATGGCAACACTCATACACTGCTGGTGGGACTTCCAACTAGTACAACCTTTATCAAAGTAATGTGGAGATACCTCAAAGAGCTACACGAAGAACTACCAGTTGATCCAGCAATTCCACTACTGTGTATCTATCCAAAGGAAAAAAAGACATTTTATAAAGTAGTCACCTACACTTGAATATTTCACAATTGCAAAGATGTGGAAATAACCCAAGTGCCCATCAATCCATGAATGGATTAACAAAATGTGGTATATGTATACCTTGGAGTACTACTTGGCCATAAAAATGATGAACTACCTGTTGTATTTTCGTGGATGGAGCTGGAGCCCATTCTTCTAAATGAAGCATCACAAGAATTGACAATCAAACGCCATATGTACTCACCATTAAATTGGTACTAATTGATCAACACTAATGTGCACATATGGGAAATATATTCCTAGGGTGTTGGGCATGTGTATGTGGGGAGTAGGGGATGGGTAAATCCATACCTAAAGGATGCAGGTTTTTGCAGCCTGGAGGATGGACATGCTTGTTGGGTGGTACAAACACAATTTATGCAACCGAAGTGTTTGTACCCCTGTAATACTCAGGAAAAAAACCCCAAAATTATTTTGATATCTTTGTCAGGCTGTTCACTAACCTCCACTTCTTTAGGTTTAGTTACTGTTTCTTTATTTTTTCCTTTGGTAGTACTATGTTTCCCTGATTATTTGTGATATTGGCCTTTCATTAGTGTCTGCACATTTGAAGAAGTAGGCATTTCTTCTAGTTTTACAGGCTGGCTTTGGCAGTGAAAGTCCTTCATCAGTTAGTCTATCCAGAGATTATGGATGGGCCACCTTGCAGGGCTGTGCATGGACTTTCTGCTGGATCCCTCAGGCAGGGTGACCTGGCTCCTGGGTTATTGTGTGGCAAGCCTGGTACTTGGATTAATGAGGCTTTGCCTAATGCAAGGGCCTCTGTGATGGCCTGAAGCCTGAGTCCACAGTGTAGCTTGGTACTGGGGCAGAACCTAAGACAGTCTGCAGGGTGTGGGTTGGTGCTGGGTACCTGCTGTTTGTGTCCACAAGGGTAGGATGGTCCTGAGTCTGTGGGGCCTGGCCTGGAACTGGGGTTCCGTGGGTGAGCCTGGCAACTGTGCCCACGAGGGAAGTCTTGGTGTCTGGCAACATGGGGATGGACCAGGAGACTTTGTCCATGAGGTTGGACATGGAGCCTGAGTCTATAGGGGTAGGCCTGAGTCCTGAGTCCATAGGGACCAGCCAGGAGCCTAGATCCACAGGGCAGTACTAGAACTTGGGTGTGTGGTGATTAGCGTGGTGCTGGTGTCTGCTGAGGCTGGGGGCCTGGACCCTGGGTCCACTGGGGTGTCCAGTCTAAGTCCCAGGGTCATACTTGATATTGGGGCAAATGTAGAGCCCAGGGCTGTGGGGCCTAGCCTGGAGCCTGGGTAAGCAGAGGCTGGCCTGGCACTGTAATGGACCTGGAGGCTGGTTTCATGGAAGCCAGCCTGGAGGCTGGTGCTGCAGGACAGGTCTGTCACTGGGGCATGTGTGAAGCCTGGGACCATTGGGGTAGGCCTGAAGCGTGAGCTCACGGGGCCAGCCTGGGGCCTGGGGCCTGGGGCCTGGGGCCTGGGGCCTGGGGCCTGGGGCTGTCAGGTCTAGCCTTGCACCAAGTTTCACTGGGACAGTTTGGCGCTAGTGTTGACAGCAAAATCGGGGGCTCAGTTCATTCTGCTTCTCCCACACGGAGGGTATCTCTGCGCTGTGCTGCCAGGGCTTGGGGTAGGGGTGACAGGAGTGCATGAAACTCCTTCTCACCCTCTTCAATGTGTCTTTTCTTATTTCCGTGCTCCATCCAGGTGCTGTAATTTCTCACCTGGATTCCTTAGGTCTTGTGAAGGTATTCTCATGCATGAGTGGTTGTTCAAATTGATGTTTCTTGGAGGGGCAATCTCTGGAAAGTCTTATTTCACCATCTTGCCCAGGAGGCTGATCTACTTTTCTTTTTTTTTTCCTGTTGGTAACACTATTTGAGGAGGAGATGAGGATTTATGCAAATATAATGGGATGGGATTAGCCCCTCTATCAATCTCTCTCCCCCAAATCAAGGAAATCATCAAATGTCAGAAATTTTAACAATCTGGCTCAACTTCTTTGCATTATTGTGTGCATCTGTTGGACACATAAGCATAAAGTTTTAGTGCATCGATGAAGCATTGTAAGTTTTTACCCCCTTATTTCTTTATGGTCTGCACATTCTAGAAAGAGGCCTAATTTTCTGGATACGGCTTGGCTTGGTTTTTAGTGATTTATCATCATGATGTGTTATTACTTATGGAAAAGGAATCTATGGAATTCCTAAGGAATCTATGAAACAGCTACAAATAAAAGGTTGAAAGCTATATGGGCAATATACAAATATCAATGTGAATTTAGTATACTAGCAGTACAGAATTAGAAAATGAGACTTAAAAATTTTATTTACTATAACAATAGAAACATACAATATTTTGCAATATATCAACAAAAAACCTATAAATACCTCTATACTGAAAATTACAAAATGGTACTGGGAAAATTAAAGAAGACTCATTTTAAAAAAATTTTTAAAAACTTTTAATTACTGTGGGTATATAATAATGGTATAGCTTTATAGAGTAGCTGTGATTTTTTTTTCTTTTTTTTCTTTTATTTCAGGAAATTATGAGAGTACAAACATTTTGGTTACATTTTATATCTTTGCCTCTCCCTAGCAAGCGTTAGAGGTATGCCTCTCCCCTCCACAATGCTCAGCGCATCCCTCAATTGTGAGTCTACCCTCTCCAACCCCCTAATCCCTGGAGAACACCACCACCATGTGAGCACCATAGTGTTAATCAGTCAGTACCAATTTGATGGAGAGTACTTGTGGAGCCCATTCTTCCGATCTTGTGTCACCTCACTTCAGATAATGGGCTCAAACTCAATTCAGGAAAATATAAGTGGTGCTAGATCACTGCCATTTCTTATAATTGAGTAATATTCCATTGTATACATATACCAAATTTTAATAATCCACTCATGAATTTATGGGCACTAAGGTAGTTTCCATGTCCTTGCAATAGTGATTTGTGCTGCCATAAACATTTGGGTGCAGATTTCTTTATTATAGAATGTCTTATGCCCTTTTGGGTAGATGCCTAATAATGCTATTGCTGGATCGAATGGTATTTCTATTTTTAGCTCTTTGAGATATCTCCAAATTTTTTTCCACAGAGGTTGCACTAATTTTCAGTACCACCAGCAGTGTAAGAGTATTCCTGTCTCTCCACATCCTCACCAGCATTTGTCGTTTTGGGATTTTCTGATAAAGACCAATCTCACTGGGGTTAAGTGATATCTCATTGTGGTTTTGATTTGCATTTCTCTAATGATTAGAGATGTTGAGCATTTTTTTATATGTTTGCTGGCCATTATTCTGTCTTCTTTGGAAAAGTTTCTGTTCATTTCCATTGCCCATTTATTGATGAAGTTGTTTGATTTTTTTCTTGTTTATTCTTTTAAGTTCTAGATAGATTCTTGTTATCAGATCTTTATTGGATGTGTAGACAGCAAATATTTTCTCCCATTCTGTAGGTTGTCTATTTGCTCTACTGAGAGTTTCCTTGGCTGTGCAGAAGCTTTTTAATTTGATCAGATTCCATTTTTTTATTTTTGTTGCTGCAATGATTGCTTTGGGGGTCTTCTTGAAAAATTCTTTGCCTAGGTCAATGTCTGAAAGAGTCTTCCCAACATCTTCTTCTAGGATTCTTGAGGTTTCATGCCTTAGGTTTAAGTCTGTTATCCATCTTGAGTGGATTTTTTTGAGGGGTGAGAGGTAGGGATCCAGCTTCGTTCTTCTGCATGTAGCTACTCAGTTTTCCTAGCACCATTTATTGAAAAGGGATTCTTTTCCCCAATGTATATTTTTGTCTGCTTTATCAAAGATTAGATTACCATATGCAGATGGTAATCTCAGTCCTGTTCCAAAGATAAATGTCTCTGTTCTTATGCCAGTTCCAAGCTGTTTTAATTATTATTGTTTTGTAGTCTAGCTTGAAGTCTGGAAGACTGATGCCTCCCAGTTTGTTCTTTTTACTTAAGATTGCTTTGGCTATATGAGGTCTTTTCTGGTTCCATACAAAGTGAAGAATTACTTTTTATTTTATTTTTTCTAGATCTTTAAAGAATAATGATGGTACTTTGATGGGGATTGCATTTATTCTGTAGATTGCTTTAGGTAATATTGACATTTTAATGATATTGATTCTACCAATCCATGAACAAGGTAGATTTTTTTCATCTGTTTACATCTCCTACAATGTCTTATTTTAGCATTTCATAGTTCTCCTTGTATAAGTCTTTCGTTTCTTTCATTAAATATATTCCTAGATATTTAATTTTATTTGCAGCTATAGTAAAAGGTATTGGGTTTTTGACTTGAGTTTTGGCTTGACTGTTATTGGTGTATATGAATGCCTCTGATTTGTGTATATTGATTTTGTAACCTGAGACTTTACTGAATTCATTTATCAAATCTAGGATGAGTCTATGGGGTTTTCTAGATACAATATCATATCACTGGCAAAGAGTGAGAGTTTGATCTCATCTGCCCCCACTTGGATTACCTTAATACCCATCTCTTGCCTGATTGCTATAGCTAGGACTTCAAGTACTATGTTAAATAAAAGTGGAGATAGTGGGCATCCTTGTCTAGTTCCTTTTCAAAGTGGGGATGGTTTCAATTTTTCCCCATTCATTATGATATTGGCCATGGGTTTGTCATAAATGGACTTGGTAATTTTAAGGTATGAGCCGCCTATGCCTATTTTGTTCAGAGTTTTTATCATAAAGGTGTGTTGGACTTTGTCAAATGCTTTTTCTGCATCTATTGAGAGAATCATATGGTCTTTGTTTTTATTGCTTTTATTTATGAGGCAAATTACATTTATAGATTTGCATATTTTGAACCAGCCTTGCATCCTTGGAATAAAGCCCACCTATTCATGGTGAATTATTTTTTTTTGCTGTGCTGCTAAATTCTATTTGCTAAAATTTTGTTGAGGATTTTTGCATCTATATTCATGAGGGATATTGGTCTGTAATTTTCTTTTTTTATTGTGTCCTTTCCTGGCTTTGGTATCAAGGCAATGTTGGCTTCATAGAATGAATTGGGAAAGATACCATCTTTCTCAATGTTGTGGAATAATTTCTGTAGCATAGGTATGAGTTCATCTTTTTATGTTTGGTAAAACTTTGAAGTGTAGCCATCTGGTCCAGGACTTTTCCATTTTGGGAGGTTTTTAATTGCTGCTCCGATTTCTGAATTTGAGATTGGTCTATTCAGAAATTCTGTTTCTTCCTGGGTGAATTTAGGGAGGTTGGATGTTTCCAGGAATTTGTCCATTTCCTCCTCATTATGTAGTTTTTGGGCATATAGTTTCTTATAGTAATCAAAAATAATGTTTTGTATTTCTATGGAGTCTGTTGTGACCTCTCCTTTTTCATTTCTGATTGAGTTTATTAGAGTCCTTTCTCTTTCAGTCCTTGTCAGTCTAGCAAGAGGTCCATCAATTTTGTTGATCTTTTCGAAAAACCAGCTTCTGGTTTTGTCGATCTTCCGTATAATTCTCTTGTTCTCAATTTCGTTTAGTTCTGCTTTTATCTTAGTTCTTTCTTTTCTTCTACTGGGATTAGAATTGGTTTGCTCTTCCTTTTTCAATTCCTTGAGTCTATTTATTAGGTTGTCAGTATCTAAGCTTTCTGTTTTTTGGATGTGAACATTTATCACTATTAGTTTTCCTCTCAGGTATGCTTTCGCTGTATCCCACAGGTTCTGATAATTTATGTCTCCGTTCTCATTTAGTTCTAAGAAACTCTTGATTTCCCTCTGAATTTCCTCCTTGACTCAATAATTTTTCAATAATAGATTGTTTAGTTTCCATGACTTTGTGAAGCAGTGAGTGTTTCTGTAGGTATTAAACTCTAATTTTATACTACTATGGTCAGAGAAGACACATGGTATAATTTCTATTTTTTTAAATTTGTTGAGATCTGATTTGTGGCCTAGTATGTGATCAATTTTGGAGAAGTTTCCATGGACTGCTGAGAAGAATGTAAATTCAACCTTATTTGGGTGGAATGTCCTGTAGAGATCTGTCAGACCTTTTTGTTCCAGAGCTCTGTTTAAGTCCATTATTTCTTTGCTTATTTTCTGTTTGGAGGATCTATCCAGTTCATTCAGTGGAGTGTTGAAGTCCCCTGCTACTATGGCAGTATTGTTTAACATGCTATTTAGATCAGACAAGATTTGCTTTATGTGATTGGGTGCTCCTGCATTGGGTGCATAAATGTTAAGAATTGTTAAATCTTCTTGATGAATCTTCCCTTTTACAGCTGTGATGTTTTGATACAGGCATACAATGTGAATTAATCAAGTCAGGGTAATTGTGGTATCTATCACCTCAGGCATTTATGATTTCTTCGTGTTAGGAACATTCCAATTCCACTCTTTTAGTTATTTTAAAGTATACACTAACTTATTAATGATTATACTCACTTTGTTTTATATCAGGAAGACTTATTTTATTTATTTATTTACTTTTTAAAGACAGCGTCTCACTCTGTCACCCAGGCTGGAGTGCAGTGGTGTGATCATAGCTCATTGCAACTTCAAACTCCTACCCCCCACCCCCTCAGATTCCTGAGTAGCAGGGAGTACAGGTAAGAGTCACCATGCCCAGCTAGAAGACTTAAATAAATGGAAAGCTATACCATGTTTATGGATTGGAAGACTCAGTATTATTATCAATTCTTCCCAAATAAGTATAAACATTCAATGCAATCCCAGTTACAATCTCAGAAGAACTTTTTATAAGAATTGATAAGATCCTTCTAAAATTTAAATGGAAATGCAAAGGACCTAGAATTTCAAAAGCTATCTTTGGAAATGAGAAGAACAAAATTGGCAGACTTACACTGCCTGCTTTTGAGACTTGTATAAAGGTAGTAAAGCTACAATAATCAAGATAGTATGGTACAGGCATAAGGATTAACAAATAGATCAAAGGGTTGGCACAGAGAGCCCAGAACTAGCCCTACTATTATCTGATTATGCTTAATTTGGAAACAGTGGTTACACTTACGATTATGGTTATACTTAAGGGTATGATTATACTTAACTTGTGAACAATGGTTCTTTTGATTCTATATTAAGCGTTGTTAGGAAAAGGAGGTGAGTAGTATTTGAATAAAAGACCCTAATTTGTAGGAAAAGACATAGCACATGGTAATATTTTAGAGAGTTAAAATTTAGAGCCATTCACTACATTCATTGGATAGAATCATCATCTCCTACTTCTTCAGCCTATATAATCAGTAAGAATTATGAGACACATAAAAATCTGACATTCAAGGATGGATCAACTGTTAGACACCTGATCACATTTTCTCATGTCAGCTCTCTACATCTCTCATGTCATCCGGCATCCTCTGTGTTCTTGGTCAGTCCTGAGTTCAAATAGTCAGTCCTATGATTTTCACTGCTACTTACATTGGTTAGAGCACTAATTTGAGCTCATAATATTGGTGTGCGGTGGTGGCATGGGTCACTTTTCTTGGGAAGTTCTGGTGTGGCATCCCTTCTGCATGAAGTGGAGCCACAAGGAAGCTCTTCCATCATAGGTGGTGACAATAGCCACACTTAATAACCTTCATGTGCCTAGTTACATGATAAGCATTTTATATACATTAGACATTTTAGCCTAAATCAACCCTAGAAAGTAAAATTATTTTGTCTACTAAGTTTCCAACAACTACTTAAACTAAAAGTAGATTAAAAGATCAATTCTTATTAATAGAAGAGACCAGAGACATAAGAGCAACTCAGACAGGAAACATTATTTGGATTTTAATACAGAATTTATAATTTCTTATCTGCAATTCTGAAATCCAAAACAGCTCTGAAAATTGAACGTTTTGGTAACAAATTTTCTGGCAAAATCTGAACTCTTGGTAACCCTGTGTACTAACAGTCATTGTGAATCTTTTGGAGGAGAATAAAGCACTTGCCCAGACAATCTTTTCTTTCCTTGGAGCCTCTCAATGGAGTTGTATTTTGGGGAATGATGCCTGAGATAATCTTGCTATTGCTATTTAAGACCTACTAATTTCTCTTTTGTATAAACTTGGACTTTCCTCCTCAGTTTACTTTGACATACTCTTTCCTGCCTAAGCATGCCAGGTGGTGACTTGATGAATTTATATCTTAATGATCACATCTATGTGCATAATTCTTCAGGGTTCATGGGGCAGCTTTGTGTTCATTTTCTTGTTTGGTATTCAGTAAGACTCCTGCTTTTTTTCAGCATTAAAGAAATGGAAACTCAGAGGTCATGAAGCTCGCACATGGCAGAACCACTGCGCTCTCCCGGCTATTCCCTGCCCCTCTGAGGCACATGCCCCTCAGGGACTAACCAAAGTGCCGTCTTCAAAGCAGCCTGTCAAAAGCCTTCACCTGAGGGCAGAATGTCATGTTTTATATCACACGTAGCCTGCAGCACAGCTACAAGTGAAAACGTTGAAGACAGCAGCAAAGGGAACGGCTTCTGCTCGGGGCAGAAGGGAGCACTATTGTCTCTTGGGGTTCGGGAGCGGCTGTGCTCACATGTGCCTGGGAGTTCCTGCCAGCTCTGTCTCCTTTGGCCCAGGCTTCTCTGCACTCTTGTGTGAGGCTGGAAATTCAAGATGAATTAGGTGATATTCTGTTGAGCTGAAGGACGTGGTGGTTCAGGGATTTTATTGCTTTTATATCAGGGTGTGGAAGGGTCTGGTGTCCAAACCTCAGTAGGAGAATGTGACTGGTACCATTTGTTCAAGGAATGTAGGGGAAAGTCACTTACATGCAGAAGAAGTGGCAGAAGAGTTGGGGCTGGAATCCAGACGCTTTGCGTCTGAGCTGACACTGTAACATGCGTTTTCTACCTGGAGTACTGAACAGCGGCCTCCACCCGCCATGCTGTACATGCCATATCCCAGCAGCAGAGGGCACTATTGATCTGTCGCCATTTCTAGGCCCAGCATTGCTAAGAGTTAGTATCTGCTAACATTTACTATAGGGATATTACATTCATAGATTGCAAGAACTGACACTGAGTCTTTTTATTGAGAGTATGTGAGACACCATGATGTACTCTAACATGGAGATGGATGTGTCTGTGACAAGTGGGCCCAGCGCCTCAGAAGTCCCTGGACACAGTGTCTGTGCTGTCCAGGCTGCTATCCATACTGAGATAAAACACGTGGAAAAAATGGAACTCATCTGTCTTTTAGGACAATTTCTCACTCCAAATTATCACCATGAAACAGGCACACTGCTCCCCTGGTGCACCACTCCCTGGGCAGTGCGGGCAGACAGAAGATGCCACTCTGCTCATGCCAGCCGCAGGCCACCTTGCGGGACTGTAGCGGGAGTTAAATGTGACCCGTGTGACAGCCACAAGCATGTGCTAGATGTGTAACTGACAGAGCTGAGGACTGTCTGCAGCCGAGGGCTCCTGGAGTCAGGCTGGGGTCCGTCCCTGGGATATTTGAAAACTCATTGGAACATGGACTTGGAGTTGAGGTGAAAGCAGAGGCCTGGCTCCACAACCTGCCCCCCAGACCCTATTTGTGTGTGTGTGTGCGTCAGTGCTGTGGGTGCACGTCTCTGGGGGCGGGGGAAGAGGTGAATTTAATTTGGGAGATGGAACTGAATTTAAATTGTTGGCACTCTCCGGTCACACTTGGCTTGGAACTGGAGGAGCTGGGTCTGCAGGTGGCACTGTCAACCAAACTAAGGTTTTCTGTTGACAAGGGGGACATAAGGAATGACCCAGTGAGGCCCCAGGTTGGGTTCTCTTTAAAGCTACATGCCTGCTTCTTTCCTTCACTTCCTGTCTTTCCCCCTCCCTCCTTCCTCCCTCCGTCCCCACAGGTTAGGAGGGGTGAGGTGACGTCCCACAGCACAGAGGTGGAAGCAGAGATAGAACGAGCTAGACTTGGGAGGCAAGTGTGGATAACAGAGTGCCATTACATGATGCCAAGCCCAGGCAGTGTGCACGTCCGGGAAGTGCAGAGCTTGCTGTGCCTTCATTCATCTCTTTGGGGAAATCGGGTGTAGGAGAGAGTCATTACATTTGGTTTGTGTCTGCAGGAGGTATGCATTTGGATCTCAGGAGGGAACAGGACTAGAGACTTGCAGTGTTCCGTGTGGGAGTTGTGAATGCAGCCGTGGAGACAGCAAAGGGGCCACAGGGGTGAGAGACATGGGTGGGACCGGTGAGGTGACACAGCAGAGGAGGGAGCAGAGAGGAGAAGGAGGACCTGAGGGGAGGGCTAGCCAGAGGCTGTGTGGGATTGTCCCTTCTTTGGACCCCCAGCACTGAGACTTTCACCCCAGGCAGGTGTGGGGATATGCACTTGAGACCACTGTACCTCCTGGGCTGTACCTGAGGCAACAGGCAGGCTCTTCTCTGCTGAAATGAAAGACCCCAGGAGGACTCTGGGGACCAGTGAGGCAGAAGGTGGCACTGGACTGACTGCAGCTAGAGGGGCACGGCGGAGGTATGCTGCACACACCAACCTCGCCCGGTGCGTTTTGGTTCATTCTCTGATTGCCCTGCAAGAAGGCGTCCTTTCATCCATTTCATAGAGGAGGAAGCCGAGGCCCAGAGGAGCTGCCCACCCAGGACCGCAGGCTGGCGGGTGCCGGGGCGTCCTGAGGCCACCCCGAGCGAGTGGCAGCAGAGGCCTCCACGCGTCCAGCTCGCCACGGGCCGCCCGCGGGGGACGGCTCCCCTCGGCGTGCCCAGCTGCCCCTCTTAGTGAAACGACTCCGCGGGCATCCCCCGCGCTCCTCGTCCGCGGCGCCCGGTGCCAGGCCCCTGCCCACGGCTGCGGAGCCCCAGCTCGCCGCGGCGCCTGCAGCACTGCACACGCTCCAGCGTCGCTGTGCCGCTGCTGGTGCCCGCAAGGTCATGTTCTTGGGTAGGTCCTCCTGTAACGTCACACCAGGAAACACCAACTAAAATGACCTCAGAGGCTGGGCGCGGGCCGGGGTGTAACAGCGACGGCCGTCCGATGGCAGTGCCCGGCCTTGCTGCTCTGCGCGGAAAATACGGGGTGTGAGCTCAGCGAGGCGTGGTGAGGGGCAGCTCGTGGGGCTTGCGAGAAACGGCCCAAGGAGTGTCTGAAAGGGGCTCACGCAGGAAGAGACTGGGAATGTGGCACCCAGGAAATCAGCCTTTGGGAAATTGGTCGAATGTTTGGGAATAAAGGAACTCAAAAACATAGGGCCTAAGTAGCCAGTTGGATATCAGAGACTAGGAGAGCACTTCTTTCACTTGTGTTCTCAGGAGGAAGCTCTGAACTTCAGTCATCATATGCAAGTAAATCAATGACGGGGGCTGCACCCACACTGCAGGCCCAGCACCCGTCCCTGGCAGTCAGCATTAGAATCGGCAGTGAGGCGGGGTATCAGTGAGGGCTGGGAGTTTGTCCCTGTGGAGAGCGGCTACAGGAGAGGAATCCTAAATGGGTCCTACAGGGATTAACAAAGGAGAAGTGGTTTCCATTAAAAAGCAAGAATTCTGTTTGTGTTTTCATTTGAACAGTTCAGTTTTGAGAAGTCGTCATTGTCGTTACTAGGTGCTCTGCTAGTACCAGGGATTTGGATTTTTGAACCCACTATTGTATGTTTTAACACTGTTTTGGATGGATAGGAGAACTTGAAATGAGGAGGCTTAAAACGGTTACATTTTTAAAGTCATGCTGTTTGGCTCACAGACTATTTGAATACATGCTTCAGGATGCCTGAGATGTCAGGATGCCTTCTGGCAGTCACCAGAAGCGTGCTTTTCCAGGAGTTCTGAGCTATCTGAGAGGGTTTGCAGACCTGCAGTTGGGACAGACCCTGGGATAAGATCCTGGACCTAGGTGGGGCAGTAAAAGTCACCTCACCCCTTGTGGCCTGAGGGGATCTCTAGGAATTTGCCAAGAGCAGTTAGGGAATGACACTTGCAGGCACTCACATGCCCTGGGCCAGTCCCAGTGGGACTTAAATGTTCTTTCACAGAAAGGACAGCAAACTGGGAAGGGCAAAGCCCCTTTCAGATGCTGGAGGTCACTTGAGGGGTTGAAGCTGGAAGCCTGGAGCAGGAAAACTGGCCCTGAGCTGCCATTCTTTGTCTGTGTCTCCTGCAATGTCATGCATGTCCACGGGCACTCCAGCCCCTGCTCTGTGCTGCCATTCCCAAGGTAAACCCAGCCCTGGACCACGGTCTACTCACCGCCTCCTCTGGCCGACTGTAGAGGGGATGTCTCAGCCTAATTCCCAGGCAAGTGCAGCCCTGGGGGATCCTGGAGTCATTGAATATATTTTGGCACAAGCTATATAACAAGTCCCTGCAGGCAGACCTCAGACCTCCCAGTGGGGAGCTGAGGCCCTCTGCGCCTTGTCTGAGGGGTCCTGGGACACCCTGGTTCCTGTGCAGCCACTGCTCCTCCCATACCCGGGCAAACCCCATGACTGTCCAAGGTGCTCTATGCCATGGTGCCTGAGGTCCCTTGAGGAGGTGGCTCCCGGGTGACTGGAGCTGGCGCCAGGGATGAACCACTGCCCTGATCTTTCTAGACTTGCCTTTGACCCCACATACCTTCACCAGCTCAGACTGACGGCTTTGCCTTCCTGCTGCTGTTTCTGCCTAGAACTCTCTTCCCACCAACCCACACGTCTGCAGGTCAGGACCGTCTTTTCAGACCTCAGGCTGCCATGATGCCAGACAAGCAGGACAAGCTCGTGCTTCTGAATTCCCACAGAAAACCTGTAAGGACCCATGAAAGGCAAAAGTGGATGACAGCAAAAGATAACCGCACCCCAACTGTCAGAGAAACTTGAATGGCAACCAACTGCCAAGTGTCAGCTCTGAACTGTGCGCCTTCCTTCATGGCCAGCACAGGAGGCTGAGGGGAAGGCAGAATGGCCCCGGGCCACCCTGTGCTGCAGCTCTGGGATGCCATCCCACCTGCGGAAGACCCCGCCACCTGTGCGGGCTGGGTGGGCCAGATACACTCTGCACACCCTATTCTCATGCACTCTGACCAGCTCAGAGAGATCTCTCCACTCGGGAACCAGCGAGCAGGTCTTTCCTTGCATGAGCCAGCAACCCCTGTGATAGAGCAGGCAATGTCTGGCGTGTTTCCAGTGGATGCACCTTGGTCCACCCTCACGGGGCCTCCCTGGAGCAGGATGCAGCAGCAGCTTTTCCGCTAACAGCTCCAACCCAAACCACATTAACAAGCCACTGGTACTTTATTAAGGATTTTGTAGGTGCCAGGTGTAAAGGGTTTATACTGCAAACCTTATGGTGAAACCCCATTAAAAACCCTCTAAATGTTTCCTTGTCCTTGAATTATCCCATGGAGTCAGGAGCCTCATCCACCTGCCAGAGCCTGTCTGCATGTCGAGTGGGGCTGCTTCACCCTGGCCTCCTCATGCGGCTTCTCTTAGGTTCTCCCGTTGTGTCTCCAGACTCATGCTTTGCTGGTCTAAGGAGGGCTCTCCTTGAATTGAACACCTGTGCCGTGTCCAATGTCTGTTCCCTTCTTTCTACGATAAATGCCTGGAGGCTCTTGGGTGGGCACATGGCCATGTGAATAGACGCCACTTCCTAGCATGGCCATGTGAGGCGCCTGATGTGGCACGAGTGATGGCTGGGCATGACTTCTGACAAGTGCTCTCTTTTCTTTCTTTCTTTTTTTTTTTGGACAAGGTCTCTCTCTGTCACCCTGGGTAGAGTGCATTGGTGTCATCATAGCTCACTGCAACCTCCATCTCCTGACCTCAAGCAATCCTCCTGCCTCAGCCTCCCAAGAAGTGCTCTTAGGAGCAGGAGACATGCCCTTCCCAGGCTCTGTGTCCTCCTCTCCTGGAATCCTGTGGCTGGAGTTGGGATAGCCACCTCCGAGGCTCATGCAGAGGCTGTATGCCCTGAGCCTCAAAGAGAAACCACAGAGAAAGAGCATGAGCCCCTGAGGGATGATGAGACATTTGATTCAAACTTTTAAAGACTTTCCCAAATTTTCTCTGTTGTATTTTCCCTACATGCATTATTTTTATAATCAGAAAAAATCCCACCATTTGAGGCCTATTTTAAACTTTACTTTATCAAGATTTCCATGATTTTCTCATATCAAAGAAAAAATATAAAAAAACTGACAATTTGATTCTTAAAATATTCTGCTGTTTTGGCAAAACAGGAGGTTGGGATCCTGACAGCTCAGGTTGCATCTGGGCCCCTGATCTTCTCTCTCCAAGTCTTAAAATCCCTGGCGCACCTTGGCGCTGAGCTGGCCGTGCTCTCCGGGACACTAGACCCTGGGACGCCGGCCAGCAGAGGGGCCAAGGCGGGCGAGCCGCCGGCGGTGTCTGGCGGTGTCTGTGCATGGAGAGAGATGGTCGGCTCTTCCCTGTCCCTGCTCTTGGGAAGCTGCTGTAATGTTCGCATTAGGGGGCGGTGGTTGCTGGGCATCCCACTCATCCTGATCCAACCACATGAGGTGCTTGCTGCCCCTCCTCGGGTGCCAGGCCCGTCGTGGAGGTGGCGCCCGCCCAGGCCCGGCCCCCGGACTGCAGGGTGGGAGCGGGACGGGGACACAGACCGCCGCTGGCCTGGGAGGAGGAGGCTGAACCGCTGGAAACCGTCCGTCCCGGCGACCCTCGGGCTTTCCCGACGTGCAACCCTTGGCCCCAGGGCCTGGTGGGGCGGGCAGGGCGCCCCAGCCTGAGCCTCCCGCCAGCTCGGCGGCGTGCGCCGGTCTGGAAGTCGCCCCCAGGCAGGCCGTAAAGCGCGCCCCCTCCAGGCTCGCTCTGCCCGCAGAGCCCAGAGCTCGGCACGCCGCCGCCGGCGGGTCCGCCCCGGCTCCCTGCCGCAGAGCCGTGGCGAGCGAACCGCCCGTGCGCTTTCACGGCCGCGCCACGGAGGCGGGGCGCCCGCGGGGCTGGGGAGGGTGCGGGCCGAGTCCCCAGCGCGGGCCAGGAAGGCCCGCTTCTGCAGCGGAGCGGAGCGAGGCGCGGGCGCGCGCGACAGCGGAAACCACAGGGGCTGCTTCCGGAGGGCTTCTGGCCTTGTCAGGGCTCCTCCCAAACCCGCCCCTTGCCCTTATCGCGCTCCTAAATTGAGCAGCCACTAATACAGCTGATGAGGTGATTTGGGGTCATACTTCTGATTGGCTGACTGCCATGTAAATGAAGTAACTTTGTGTTTTTTTTCTGTCCTTAATATTGCACTTCCTAGGACATTTTTCGATGCTTATTCCTTGTTGCTGCATAGTGTTTGTACTACTGTGAATTGATTTTTTTATTACATTGTTTAGTTAGTAATTCCTGGTATGTAGGAATGTAGTGCTTGTTGTTTAATTATTTTGTTACAAGATACGTTAACGAATTTGCTTATTAGCTCTTATAGCTTTTTTTTTTTTTAGCATATTATGGGGATACAAGTGTTTAGGTTACACATATTGCCCATGCCCCCCTCCCCCCTCTAGTAAGAGCTTCAAGCATGTCCATCCCCCAAATGTTGCACATCTTACTCGTTGTGGCTGTATATACCCCTCCCCTCCTCCCCCCTCCCATCCTCCCGACACCCAATAAATGTTACTCCTATATGTCCATTTAGGTGTTGATCTGTTAATACCAATATGCTGGTGAGTACATGTGGTGCTGGTTTTTCCATTCTTGAGATACTTCACTTAGTAGAATGGGTTCCAGCTCTATCCAGGAAAATACAAGAGGTGCAATATCACCATTGTTTCTTAAAGCTGAGTAGTACTCCATGGTATACATATACCACATTTTATTAATCCACTCATGAATTGATGGGCACCTGGGTTGTTTCCACAGCTTTGCGATTGTGAATTGGTCGAGTGCAGGTGTCTTTTTCATAAAGTGACTTTTGATCTTTTGGGTGGATGCCCAGTAGTGGAATTGCTGGATCAAATGGTAGATCTACTTGTATCTCTTTGAGGTATCTCCATATTGCTTTCCACAGAGGTTGAGATAGTTTGCAGTCCCAAACTGTGTAGGACTGTTCTCTCTCCACATCCACGCCAGCATTTGTTGTTTGGGGACTTTTTGATAAAGGCCATTCTCACTGGAGTTAAGTGATATCTCATCGTGGTTTTGATTTGCATTTCCCTGATGATTAGAGATGTTGAACATTTTTTCATATGTTTGTTGGCCATTATTCTGTCTTCTTTTGAGAAGTTTCTGTTCATGTCCTTTGCCCATTTTTTGATAGGGTTGTTTGATTTTTTTCTTGCAGATTTTCCTGAGTTCTAAATAGATTCTAGTTATCAGCCCTTTATTAGATGTGTAGCTTGCAAAAATTTTCTCCCATTCTGTGGGTTGTCTGTTTGCTCTCTTGACAGTTTCTTTGGCTGTGGAGAAGCTTTTAAATTTGATCAGGTCCCATTTGTTTATTTTTGTTGCTGTCGTGATTGCTTTGGGGTCTTCTTCATAAATTCTTTGCCTAGGCCTATGTCTAGAAGAGTTTTTCCAACATTTTCCTCTAGAATTCTAATAGTTTCACACCTAAGGTTCAAGTCTGTTACCCAGCGTGAGTTGATTTTTGTGAGAGGTGAGAGGTGAAAGGTGTGGGCCTTGTTTCAGTCTTCTACATATGGCTGTCCAGTTTTCCTAGCACCATTTATTGAATAAGGATTCTTTTTCCAAGTGTATGTTTTTGTCTGCTTTGTTGAACTTTAGTTGGCTATATGAGGATGGTTTTATATCTGGGTTCTGTGTTCTGTTCCACTGGTCAATGTCCCTGTTCTTGTGCCAGTCCCAAGCTGTTTTAATGACTATAGCCTTGTAGTATAGTTTGAAGTCTGGTAAATTGATGCCTCCTATTTTGTTTTTATTGCCTAGGATTGCTTTTTGCTATACGGGGTCTTCTCTGGTTCCATACACAGCATAAAATTATTTTTTCTATATCTGTGAAAAATGATGATGGTATTTTGATAGGGATTGCATTGACTCTGTAGGTCACTTTGGATAGTATAGACATTTTAACAATGTTGATTCTGCCGACCCATGAGCATGGTATATTCTTCCATCTGTTTACGTCCTCTGCTATTTCCTTCTTCAGTGTTTCATAGTTCTCTCTGTAGAGGTCTTTTACCTCCTTAGTTAAATATGTTCCAAGGTACTTTATTTTCTTTTTTGCTATTTTGAAGGGAATTGAGTCTTTGATTTGGTTCTCACTTTTACTGTTGTTGGTGTATATGAATGCCTCTGATTTCTGTGTATTGATTTTAAATCCTGAGACTTTACCAAATTCATTTATCAGATCAAGGAGTCTCATGGTTGAATCCTTGGGGTTTTCTAGCTATAATATCATGTCATCAGCAAAGAGTGAGAGTTTGATCTCTTCTGCTCCCATTTGGATGCCCTTAATTCTGCTCTCTTGTCTGATTGCTGTAGTGAGGACTTCAAGCACTATGTTGAACAGAAGTGGAGATAGTGGGCAACCTTGTCTTGTTCCAGATCTAAGTGGGAATGCTTTCAATTTTTTCCCATTCAGTCTGATGTTGGCTGTGGGTTTGTCATATATGGCTTGTATCATTTTTAGGTAAGCCCATCTATGCCTATTTTGTTGAGCGTTCTAATCATAAAAGGGTGTCGAATTTTGTCAAATGCTTTCTCTGCGTCTATTGAGAGGATCATATGGTTTTAGTTTTTGCTTCTGTTTATATGGTGAATTGCATTTCTAGATTTGCATATGTTGAACCATCTCTGTATCCCTGGGATGAAGCCCACTTGGTTGTGATGAATTATTTTCTTGACAAGCACCTGGATTTGATTGGTTAGGATTTTGTTGAGAATTTTTGCATCTATATTCATAAGGGATATTGGTCTGTAGTTTTCTTTTTTGTTGCATCCTTTCCTGGTTTTGGTATCAGGGTTAAGTTTGCTTCATAAAATGTGTTGGGGAGGATTCCATCCTTCTCGATGTCGTGGAATAATTTCCGCAGGATAGGCACGAGTTCTTCTTTGTAGATGTGGTGAAATTCAGGTGTGAAACCATCTGGTCCAGGACTTTTCTTTTTAGGAAGGTTGTTTATTGCTGTTTCAATTTCAGTACTTGATATTGGTCTGTTCAGGAATTCTATTTCTTCCTAGTTGAGCCTACGGAGGCTGTGTATTTCTAAGAAATTGTCCATTTCCTCCACATTTTCCAGTTTGTGTGCATAGAGGTTTTTGTAGTATTCATAAATTGTAACTTGTATCTCTGTGGCATCAGTTGTGATTTCTCCTTTATTTTTCCTGATGGAGCTTATTAGAGATTTTTCTTTTCTGCTTTTCATTAGTCTAGCCAATGGTGTGTCAATTTTGTTTATTTTTTCAAAGAACTAACTTTTTGTTTTATTAATATTCCGTATAGTTTCCCTGTTGTCAATTTCCTTTAGTTATGATTTGATCTTAATTATTTCACTTCTTCTGCTGGGTTTGGGGTTGGTCTGTTCTTCTTTTTCCAGCTCTTTGAGATGATTCATTAGGTTGTCTATTTGTGATCTTTTCGTCTTTTGGATATAGGCATTTATGGAAATAAACTTTCCTCTCAGGACTGCTTTAGCTATGTCCCATAGGTTTTGGTAACTTGTGTCACCTTTGTCATTTAGTTCAAATAATCTTTTGATTTCCATATTTATTTCCTCATTTATGAAGTGATCGTTCAGCAGAAGGTTGTTTAGTTTCCATGACTTTGTGTAGAAGTGAGGACTCCTGTTAGGATCAATTTCTACATTTATTCCATTGTGGTCTGAAAAGATTCATGGTATGATTTCTATTTTTTTAAATTGAGACGTGCTTTGTGTCCTAGGATATGGTCAATCTTAGAGAATGCCCCATGAGCTGATGAGAAGAACATATATTCAGTGGTTTGGGGTAGAATGTCCTGTAGGTGTCAGTCAGGCCCATTTGTTCTAGGGTTCTGTTTAAGTCCATTATTTCTTTGTTGATTTTCTGTTTGGAGGATCTGTCTTGTGCTGTCAGTGGGGTGTTAAAGTCTCCAACTATTATGGTGTTGTTGTT